>JBBBDQ010002170.1:915000-1070000 GCA_037127315.1 Ascarosepion bandense | reverse complement strand
AAATGACCTAATTTTTTTAAAAATAATTTTATTTTAAATCCTATATCTTTTTATTCCCTTTTATTAATAATTATGCCTTTTTAAGTAAAGGCCTTTTTCTAATACTTCAACGTTTTGGGGAAATTAGGTTTTTGAATTTGTCCAGCGTCTGTAATATTTAAAAAAATTTTTTTCTTTAGTTTCTTTCTTTTACCCTCCCTTCCTTCTTTTATCTCTCTTACCACCTTTTTTCCGTATTGCCTAAACTACGTCGATTTAACGCGTCTGTCTGTTAATTTTTAGTTACATTCTTCCTTTTTTTTGCGAACCCAGACGATGTCAATTTTTTTTCTTTTCTTATTTATTTGATTTTATTCTATCTTTTTCTTTTTCGTTTTCTTTTTCTTTTTCTTTTTCTTTCCCTTTATTTTTATTTTTTTATTTTTTTATTTTTATTTTTTTTATTTTTTATTTTTATTTTTTTTTTATTTTATTATTTATTTTTTAATTTCTTTGCAATCTATTTAAAAAGGAAAAGTAGACTAATTTTTCTCCAGTTTCTGAAAGGTTTTTTCTGTTGCTGAGGTGATGTGTCGTCCCCCGTGGGGATCTTCATATCGAAATGGCTATTCAACATCTTTGAATTAATCCTTTTTTAATATATATATTTGCTCTGTAATATTTTATTACATGGAGCTCTCTTCCTGTATCATTTTTTAATATTAAAATAAATTTTTAATATTAATTAGGATCGGGTTTTTTGGAATTTACCTTCCTGCTTTTTTCCCTTGGATTGAAGTATCTGAATTAAAATATATATATATATATATATATAAAGTGAAAGATATATATATATATATATATATATAAAGTGAAAGATAGATATATATATATATATATATATAAAGTGAAAGATATATATATATATATATATAAATATGAAAGATATATATATATATATATATATATAAATGAAATATATATATATATATATATATATAAAGTGATATATATATATATATATATATATAAATGAAAGATATATATATATATATATATAAAGTGAAAGATATATATATATATATATATATAGTGAAAGATATATATATATATATAAAGTGAAAGATATATATATATATATAAAGTGAAAGATATATATATATATATAAAGTGAAAGATATATATATATATATATAAATGAAAGATATATATATATATATATAAAGTGAAAGATATATATATATATATATAAAGAAAGATATATATATATATATATATAAAGTGAAAGATATATATATATATATATATAAAGTGAAAATGATATATATATATATATATAAAGTGAAAGATATATATATATATATATATAAAGATAAATATATATATATATATATATATATAAAGTAGAAAGATATATATATATATATATATATAAAGTGAAAGATATATATATATATATATAAATTGTAAATATATATATATATATATATATATATATATAAATGAAAGATATATATATATATAAAGTGAAAGATATATATATATATAAAGTGAAAGATATATATTTAGTATATCGAGGCAGCAAGCAATTTTCTAAACATATGCTATTAAATATAAGAGACAATAAATGTCTATTATGTTTAATCATAAGCCGTTCTAAACGTCGTATATTTGCTTTAATTTCAGTTGAAAATAAAGACAAAAATTCTCCAACATTTGGATAATTATTTATTGGTTTTCTTCTAATCTTTCGGCTCACATGAGCCATCTTCAGAGATGTAGTTTAAACTGAAATATTATAAAATCCACCATCACCGACAATTTTATTTTGTGTTGACATAAAACTCTGCTTGGCAACGGCAATAGTTACCAAAAATAATAAACGCAGTTCTTAAGTTTGCGATGCGGTTTTATGACGTCACACCGCGGGGTAGCGCGAAATGAAAGCAAAACCATGTAGTCAAATGCAATGTAATATGTTATTTCCTGTTTTAAAGTTGATTTTATTGAGTGTTGGTTGTTTTGATTTGATGTACATGGCCTCCAATATCTGCAGGTTCCTCTTGCTGTGTGTATGAGTAAGGATCACCGTATTGTTGACCAAAATCTGTCTGATATTACCTACATGTTTATGTTTTTCAGAGAAATGTTGTTTAATAGTACTCTGATCAGAAAGATGACATGTAAGTCTACGGGAGAGCGTGGTTGTAGTAAAACCAATATATGTACTAGGTTTCTTATTAGTATCAGAGATGCAATCTCTGAATGGGTATGTAAATTGGTACACTACGTTGGTTTTTTGTAAAGAATTTAGTTTAGTGCTTGTTGAGTTATTATAGACTATGAGGTCAATTGTTTTAAACTTTTTATAATATATAATGGGTTTAATTTGATTATTACTTTCGACTGGTTTAACATTTCTACGTATTATGTTTTTGAGAGTTTTTTTCATCTTGTTTATAATTATGTATTTGATTGCAATAGTATAAGTTAATAGTGTTATGTTTATTTTGATGTAAACCATTATTATTAATATTATCATTATTGTTAGAGCTATTGTTAATTTTGTTGAGATACATTTTAATTTGTTGATCAATAATGGAGTTATGAAATCCATTATTGACTAGTGTTTGCTTAATGTTGTGTAATTCTTTATAAAATATAGATTTAGAAGAAGATATCAACATATGTATATATATATATATATATGAGTGAAAGATATACATGTGTATGTATATATATATATATATATATATGAGTGAAAGATATACATGTGTATGTATATATATATATATATATATATATATATATAGAGTGAAAGATATACATGTGTATGGTATGTATATATGTAAGGTGAAAGATATACATGTGTATGGTATGTATATATGTAAGGTGAAAGATATACATGTGTATGGTATGTATATATGTAAGGTGAAAGATATACATGTGTATGGTATGTATATATGTAAGGTGAAAGATATACATGTGTATAGGTATGTATATGGTATGTAGTAAGGTGAAAGATATACATGTGTATGGTATGTATATATGTAAGGTGAAAGATATACATGTGTATGGTATGTATATATGTAAGGTGAAAGATATACATGTGTATGGTATGTATATATGTAAGGTGAAAGATATACATGTGTATGGTATGTATATATGTAAGGTGAAAGATATACATGTGTATGGTATGTATATATGTAAGGTGAAAGATATACATGTGTATGGTATGTATATATGTAAGGTGAAAGATATACATGTGTATGGTATGTATATATGTAAGGTGAAAGATATACAAGGTGAAAGATATACAAGGTGAAAGATATACAAGGTGAAAGATATACAAGGTGAAAGATATACAAGGTGAAAGATATACAAGGTGAAAGATATACAAGGTGAAAGATATACAAGGTGAAAGATATACAAGGTGAAAGATATACAAGGTGAAAGATATACAAGGTGAAAGATATACAAGGTGAAAGATATACAAGGTGAAAGATATACAAGGTGAAAGATATACAAGGTGAAAGATATACAAGGTGAAAGATATACAAGGTGAAAGATATACAAGGTGAAAGATATACAAGGTGAAAGATATACAAGGTGAAAGATATACAAGGTGAAAGATATACAAGGTGAAAGATATACAAGGTGAAAGATATACAAGGTGAAAGATATATATATAAGTGCTGCAACACAAAAAATGTAATTTACCCTCTAAAATGCGACAGATGCACAAAAATATACATATGAGCGACACTGCTTAAATCATCGTATATCACTTCATAAATGCAATATCTGATTATCACATAACACGTAATTATATGTTGCCACTCTGTTATTTCTGGTGTACCCCACATAAATGCGAATCCTTCGTCGCCAAATCTGTTATATCCCGGCAGGGGATAAACAGAAAAAGAATAGTGCAAAAAATAACTCTTAACACTGAAGATATATAAATAGAGATTTATTATACCTCAGTACAATAAACCAAATACAAGTAAACCAGTGAACAGTTAACAAGAATAACAATCAAGAAGACAATGTCTCTGTATAGGACGTATGCGTCCGTCTTGTGAAGAATGCTTTTGTCTACTGACGTCTGGCTCTCATATAATTACGATCACTCTCATTCACTCTAGTCTCAGTCTTTTATAACCCGGGTCATACCCATTTCACTACAACAGGTATATAGTGTAATAATCGTAAATCCTTCACTGTTGTTTTATCTTTTTTCTTTCTTTCTTTCTGTGTTCAGTAAGTTTATATCTTGAACCACACTGGTTTTTTTTTTTTTTTTTTCATGCCTTTGGTAAAATCTGTTGTTTATTGTTGTAATACAGTAGTGTTAAAAATATACATTACAAAAAATGAAGTGGTGGGATTAAAAGAAAGTAGACAAAAAGCAATGTCTATTTTTAGATTTTTGGAAAACCTTACTTTTAAACTGAGTTGTAAGTTAAATTTCAGTCTTGTCTGGCTCTAAGAAAAGGAAGTGGAAAAATAAAGAAAAAAAAGTGATGGTTGACAGGAAAGTAAGCTAAGAAAAAAGAAAGGAAAGGAAAGAAAAAGGAAAAAAGAAAAAAATTCATCTCCATAGAAATGTTAACAAACGTGTTGACAAATAAATCATAGTGGTTTTTGGTTTAAATAAATGGGATGAAGTTATGAGAAAAAAAATTTGGTGGGGGGAAAATCTTGACATATAATTTAATTTTCAAACTAGATTTAAATTAAAAATAAAAAATGAAATTTATAAATTTTATAGAAAATTAATAAAATTCATAAAAACATAGAATAAAATAAAATATAAAACATAATAAAGATAAAAAATGTTGAAAAAAGTTTTTACTAAAGGAATATAATAAATTAATAAATTCAACAAGTGTACACTTACACACACCCAACACACACACACACACACACATACATACATATATATATATATATATATATATATATATACACACACACACACACACACACAACGCATACACACATACAATTTTTATAAAAATAACATATTACATATGTACACACACACATATATATGCACACAACCACACGGAAAAAATATAAAGGTGCAGGAAATTGGGGTTTAGTTAATCTAAGATTCCTTACTCCTTAAAAGGTTGATATTAATAGGAGAAATAGCTTTCAGCCGGGATTGAAATTCAAGCAATTTTGTATCAGTCGGAGTCCCTACACCCTAAGCCATGAGTGCATGGAATGAGAGAGGGGAAAATTTAGCATGTTATATATATATATATATATATATATGTGGTCACTGAGAGAACTTAATTCATTACTGAAGAGTAATCTATATATATATATATATATATATATATATACTTTAATCCAAGCGTAAAAAGCAGAATTTTATATATATATATATATATATATATATAATGTAATTTTAAATGCTATTTTCCTTGATCATGTAACCAATCATTGATCTCTACCGATTCATTTTTTTTTCTGTTGATTACTATGGCTTCCTGAAAAGATAGTGGAATTGTTTCTTGTTGTCTTCTCCATGGTTTTGAATTCATAATAATCATTTTGCTAAACTGGTAGCAATCCAAGGCTACAGAATCTAGTCTCCTCTGTTATTTGACTGCTAGCTGGAGGTGGGGGAAAACAGTTATGGATTCATATTTTTTTTCTAAAGGTATTTATGCAAAAGTGAATACACACAACAGATTAGGCCAGAATTTATATTTAGCTTTCTGATTCCAATTTCATACTGATAAACAGTATAGCACCAACATATCCTCTGTTATTAACAAGTCCAATGCTAGATAAATCTCCTTAACTTATGGCTAACTGATATTCTTTTCCATGCCCAACAAGCAAATCCCTTGTTTTATAACTTAATCTTCTATCTTGTCTTTTCATTTATAATTATAAAAGAAAATAATTTTCTCAAAAAGTTATTCACTTGCAGATACTTCTGGTCATCTTTCTACTAACTCATTGCAAAAATAATCAACAGGCATTTGGGCTCAAGTTTTTCTATTTGCTGGCAAATGAAATTGATTAGCATGCTTCCTATATCAGTTCATTGACTTTGTGATCGCCATGATTGGTTAGAAGTGGTACTGATTTACATCTTCATTGACCTCATCCAATGGAGCAGCATATATATCAATAACAAAAATAGCATGCAACACAAAAGCACTTTGGCTTTCAAAGTGTGTTTCCATTTTTTTTAGTAACAGTTGTAACTATAGTTCAACATTTTCATTGCATAAGAACACCTATTGATCATTTGATACAGGAAATAATTACGATTAAACAGTGGAAAAAATTGGGAAACTAAGTGTTAAGGAGAATATGGAAAGAATGAATGAAAAATTATAATTGGAAACCATAAAATGAATTCGAAGAAAACTCTCAGAGGAATCTGAAATAAACCAAGTTGAATTCATTAAAATTTAGTAAGACTAAAACTTTCCCAACCCTCCTAACCACCTCCAAAGCAATATGACAAGGATTTTTGTGACTTCTGAAGTCTCCCAAATTCCAGAGAAATGTTTTTGAGTTGCTTACATTAAATACTACCATTCAAAATAATTATCAAAATTCAGGTTTAAGATTCAACCTGACTGCATTCTAAAAGGGTCAAGTGTTTGAGTCCTATGAAATATCTTGATGGGTTATTAAAAATCATAGATTATTGAAATGTCATTTTCTTATATAAACATGAGGAGTGCAGCTGAGATCTTGTAAAGTCTATTTTTAAGTTAACAGCTCAAACCTATACTTGCTCCTGTTTTTCCACTGCCATCAATGAACACACAGACACAACCCCTAATAAACAAAACTACAGTATGAGACTCAAAGTTCTAAACTCTACAAATTACTGCTAAGAAACTTTCTTACCAAAAACAATTATATAGAAGGTCAACAATCCCTTATATATCTTTCAATTTTTCTCTTTCATGAAACCATGTTGTTAGTTATCAACAGAGATTGTTTGTTCTGTGAAATGGGCTTTCAGCAGAGAAGTTACTACTACTTGTTGAGGAATAACATCTGAATTCTCAGCAGGCACATCACTGTTAATCTTGGTTCCCTTCTAGTACTTTGGATAGCTATGAAGATCAAGAACATCATCAAATGACAAAGCCAAGAATACTAGCTAACACTTGGGACACTGACACCATTAAACTAACCATTTGTTCCATGTGTTATATTTGCTATGTGTCTGGATCATTTTCATTTTTTCTTTGTTTTGTTTAATTTCTTCTGATTGCATTGCTCTTTCTATTGATCTATGTACATTTTTGACTTTTTTATTTTTGTTAAGTTGGAATAGATAGACCCTACTATCACTTGGTTCATACTCCTCCCTCTTCTTTCGAACAGGATTAAAGGCTCATTCCTTGTTACCTCTGCTCAGGTCTTTATAGTAGTGTTGTCACAAGCTTTTTGTAATGTATATGGATAGTGACAGTGTCTCTTCATTCTGAGGGTACCGGGTTGGCAGTTTCTTGGTTGTTGCTTCCTACTGGTAGTTAGGAGCCCAAACTCTCGTGTAGCATCTTGAGAAGCTTCTCTGATCAACAGTTGAATAATATCGGGGTTTCTTGTAGTACCATGTCACACATGGATGGGTGTCCCTGTAAATGCTTATGGTTGACAACCTTGAAGCCAAATTATGCTGCAGTCTGCACCAGTTTCCTTCTTACACGTTGCATTTGACAACAGACTGATACTACTACTCTAAGCCACTCCTTACCAAAAGATTTCTGATTATGACATCACACAAAGTAGGAATTAAAACTACACCATCTAAACAAAAATCATCTAAACCTGTTAACAGCTCTTTCTCGAACATTTGTGATATATCTGTACCAACTTTTGCAGTGTTGAATCTTTCCTCCAAGTAAACTCACCTGACATCTTAGCTCCCTGTGAAACTAACCTTGATCCTTCTATTCCTTCCTTTGATTTCTATATCTCTGATTACCTTACTCTCTTTAAGATTGACACCAGTGTTCATATGCATGGAATTGGCATTTTATGTCAGTGAACATCTCCCTCTAGCTAGGGTGATTTCTCTTGAGTCTCCAGTTCATTCCTACTTTCTAGTAAGCTCAGTTAGCTATCTTTTTTTTTTCTCTACTGCTTCCTTTCATCTTCTGACTGTTCTGTAGACAGCATCATGAACAATATAGATAAAGCCATTTCCTCTCATCAGTTCACTCATATATTTGTGTTTGGAGACTTTAATGTCCACTATGCCAAGTGGCTGGAAAACTCTGTCACAGATCTTGCTGGTGTCCATACCATGAACTTTTCAATCACTCAATCCCTTATGCAAGTAGTAGATTTTCCCACGTGTTTCTCCAATAACCCTAATGAAACTGACTCACTGTTTCACTTCTATCCCTGGCTCTTGCCATGTCATGCAGCGTTGCCCTCTTGGTAACTGGTCATGCTGTGGTTTCTGTTAATATCTCCTTCCACTTCTACCCCAGGAACTTCCAACCAGCAGAATATCTTACTGCTACCATAGAGCAGACTGGGAGTTGTTCCGTGATTTCCTGTGTCCCTTGGAATAAAGTTTTAGTCTTCCCATTGAAGTCTGTGCATTTGAGGCCTCCTCTTGGGATAAAGCTGGCATCAATGCTTTCATCCCAGCCAGGAAGTGACAACTTAAGCCCCATTCATCCTCCTGGTTCTTCCCTGCTTGCTCAGCTGGTATTGCCCACAAGAATCACTTCTGGCTTTGTCAGAGGCACGCGTCTGACCATAATAGGCGCCTTTTTGCTTCTACTTGTAATGAGTGCAAGAGGATCATAAATGATGCTAAACTGTTATTTGCTGAAAGAATGAAGCAGAATATAGCATTCCGTAAATTCAGCTCCAAAGTGTACTGGCAGCTCTGTAAAGATGTGTTAAAAGACAGCAAGACATCAGTCTTTCCTTTAATCAATAAATTTGAGGTCCTCATATCTTCATCCAACAAGGCTGAGTGCTTTGCTCGCAGATTCTCCACTAACTCAACTTTTGATTCGTCTGGGGTATTCTCATCCAAATCCCACCTAGAACTGAGGTTGAACTGAATGGCACTCACATTACCCTCTCACTGGTCTCTAAAATAATTTCAAAGCATGACCCCCCAAAGGTGAGCAGTGACGACAAAATCCCAATAATTGTTCTGGAAAAAAATGTCCCTGAACTCTCCTCTGTCCTCTCTAAACTCTACAACTACGGCCTCTTTGCTTTTTACTTTCCTGTCTGCTGGAAGTCCTCTTCCATGGTTCCTATATTAAAGAATTCAGGAGAACCTTCAGACCCCTCTAATTATCACCCTATCAGCTTCCTACTGACTTTTGGCAAAGTGTTCGAAGCTATTATCAATGCTGAAGTGGTTCAGTATCTCACGGCCCACAGCCTCTTCTCTGATAAACAGAATGATTTCCACTTCACCAGGTCTACTGCTGGTATGCTAACAACCGTCACAGAGTATATATACCAGGCTCTGAATAAGAATGGCAAAGCTCGATCTATTGTACTAGATATCTTCAAATTATTTGACAAAGTCTGGGATGCTGGCCTTTTACTCAAGCTACAGGGTTAAGGTATAACTGGATGTTTGTTTGACCTAATACAGTCGTTCCTTTCAAATTGCATAATGAAGGTAGTATTGAATGGGCATTCTTCTTGATACTATCATATGAACGTCTATGTCCCTCAAGGCTCTATCTTAGGTCCTACACCTTTTCTGATCTTCAACAATCTCCGTGATGTAATCAGATCCCAAGTAGGCATCTACACTGTTGACACCACCATTTACTCCTACCACGATAAGAAACCTGCTGAGGCTGACAAAGCAAACCTCGCTGCTGATCTTGCAAAGAACCTCCAATCTTTGCTGGACTGGAGTAAGAAATGGCTTGTAAATTTTAATGCTTTCAAAATGAAGCAAGACACTGCACCTCCTTGGCCTAATTCTATCAGCTAACCCCAAGTGGAATGTGTACATTGAATCCATAGCTAAATCTGCTGCTAGGAAGGTCAGTTCACTGTGTAGGGGCAGGAAGTTTTTCTCTCCTGAATCCATCTTGCATATATATAAATCTACCATCGTCTGTGCATTGAATACTGCTGTCACATCTGGTCGGGTGCCCCTGCTATTCATCTCAGGGTTCTTGACAAAATCCAGTGAATAATCTGTAATGTAATTGATCCCGACCTGGTAGCTCAACTTCAGTCACTTTCTCACCGATATAATGTGGCTCCCCTCTGCCTCTTCTACAAATACTTTCACAGCTTCTACTCTGATGAGCTTAGCTCCCTAGTGCCTCCTCTACATGAATTTAGTTAAACTGCTAGACTAGAAACTAGATCTCACCCTCTTACAGTGAAACCGATCAAATGTAACCACAAATTTCTACTCTAGCAGCTTCTTTGCTCGCATTATGCACCTGTGGATTGCCCTTCTGTATACTTGCTTCCTTGACAGCTACAATCTTCAAAAATTTAAATGCAATGTCAATTGCCATCTCTTATCTCCTTGACTTGCATCCTTTCCCTGACAATTCTTGTATCATGTTCTTCTCCCTTTCCACTCTACTCTCATGCAGCCCTCTTCATACCAGTGTTCTCATCCTTCTCTTATCCATTCTCTGACACTCCCTGTAACTGATTCCTCTTATGTAACCCCATTGTGCACCAGTGGCAGTACTGCCTTGTTGGAAGTGAAATGCTGAAATGATTATAAAAAAAAAATTTTGTTAATTTTTGCCTGTTAATGTATCAATTAATACAAAATTTTGAATTATTTTTGCTGTGATAACAGGGTTTATAAATACAAAAAAAAGCATAAACTATTGGGGTTATTTCACTCAGTTGTTATTGAGTATTTGTTTTTAACTTCTAAAAAGACTGTCAGAAATTTTATTTATATATATATATATATATATATATATATATATATCATTTCACTCCAAGCAAGACAGAACTGCCACTGGTATGCAGGGGGTTACAGTATAAAAAGAAACAAGGTACAGGGGATGTTGAAAAAAGTATAAGCTATGGATGAAAATCGAGTAGATAAAAGATGGCAATTGGCATTGCATTTAAACTTTTGGAGATGGGAGCTATCAGGGAAACAAGCAGATAGAAAGAAGTTCGACAAATAAGAAATGCAAGAAAAGAAATGGTTAGTGTAGAAGAGGTGGTTACATTTAACTATTTTGACGGTAAAAGGGTGGGACTTTAATGCTAATCTATTGATATGTGTAAATACATGTAGTCAGAGCACCGGGGAAAGAAGCTTGCCAGCAGTAGCCATGAAAATACTTGTAGAAAAGACAGAGTGAAGCCACATCAAGTCAGTGAGAAAGTGACTGAAGGTGGGCTGCCAAGTCAGGATTGATTATATTGCAGCTCTTCATTTAGACTTTGTTGAGAACCTCAAGATGAACAGCAGGAACACCTGACCAGATATGGCAACAGTACTCAATGCACAAACAAATTTATCTGCTTATGTTAGTTTGGCACAAGACCACAGTAGTGAAACTTATTAAAAACCCTATTCACGTAACTTGTAAATTGGTTTAATTATTGCACTGCAGTAGCTGTTTAATCTGTCTTATATGCTATCTTATGAATATAGTTATTTTTAACTGAATTATCATTTTAAAAAAAGAACACTTTGACTAGAATATATGAAAAACATAAAATTTTAGTTAATGAATGTGGTATTAGATTGGCCAGAATTTTCTTTGATCTTTGTTAAATAGCATTAGAAATATTGAGCTCAAACTTTATTCCAAAAAACATTTTTTCTATTAATATTTGTCATCTCATTGTGGATTTCCTAAAGTTGTCAAAATTGGTGCATTTTGATTTTTAAATAAAAAGAAGAGAATAAGCAACACATTGAACATTATATATTTTTTGATTTTAAGAATGGTAAAAATGAGAAAGATAATGTTCAGCGAACCTCAAATTTTTCCGTCTAATTCTATCCTGCACATTTATAAATCTACCATCCGCCCATGCATTGAATACTGCTGCCATATCTGGTCGGGTGCCCCTGCTGTTCTCCTTGGGCTTCTCGATAAGGTTCAGAGGAGGGTCTGTAATGTGATAGATACCGACTTGGCAGACCGCCTGCAGTCTCTCTCCCACCGGCGCGACATGGCTTCCCTGTGTCTCTTCTATAAATACTTTTACGGCTTCTGCTCCGATGAACTTAGATCACTGGTGCCCACTAAATACAAATTTGAACAAGATACTAGATTAGCAACTAGATCCCACCCTTTTACAGTGAAACCGATAAAATGCAGCCGTAACTTCTACTTCAACAGTTTCTTTCCTCACACTTCCCAACTGTGGAATTCTCTTCCAAACGATTGCTTCCCCGACGGCTACAATCTCCAGGTGTTTAAATGTAAGGTCAATACACACCTCCTAACACACTAACCTGCTCCCATTCTATCAAACACTCTTCCCATCTGCCCAACCCTCATCCTCACTATCCTTATGCATCTGTCTCCTTCCTCCTGACATTCCCTATGTCTAACCACTCCTTCTCTTTACCTTCCCCTATGTAGTCCCATGCGCAATAGTGGCAGTGGAATGCCTTGCTTAGGGTGAAATGATTAAAAAAAAAATGTATTCATTCATTCACTCAATAATAAAATGTTTTAAAACCAAATAAAAATAGGAATGACCTAGAATATTCCAGTAATCTTCAGAATATAGATGAATGTAAAACAATATAAATGATCTGGAACAATCTAGAACATTCTGGATACTTGATGAGAATAAAATTTACCATGTACAAATAAAGTAAGTTTCTCGATTTAAAGGATAATCAAATAAAAATAATACTATTGCAATCAAACTAAGAACAGCACTTGATTGTGATGCTTTTAAAAAATATTTTTAAATTAGTGTTTAATAATAAATATTATTATTAATATTTATTAACAACTTAGATATTTATTTATTCAATATTTACTTACTGTTAATTGGGTATTTAATCTATAAAATAAGGCTGCAGAATCATTTTTGTTCACTTTATTTCTAATTTTATTTTTTAGGGTTCACCAGAATGGCTGGGAGATTTAAATACACCACTTGAAGGATTCCCATGGCGAGGTGGTTCTGAAAGAGATACAACTGGCATCCTGCTCTGGAGTGAGCCTTTCCTTGTTCAGACTTCAAATGGAGAAGTAAATTTTTATTACTTCACTTAAACTTAATGAATATTTCATAAACTCAGATAATTATTACAACTTTGCTGTTTGTTTGATTTTCATATATGTTTTCCAAACAAAATATGCTCGACAGTATTATTTATTTAAAAAAAAAAGTCATAGAAACTTCTACATTTGTATAAGGAAAATGTATAATACAAATTAGTCCTAATTCACATCACATTTTTTATATAATTTTCTTTGATTTTTTTAAAATGTATAACACTGGATATACTATTAAAATATTTACTTTCAATATATATGTATATGCAACACATATATCTAAAAAACCTGATGTGTTAGGGCTATTTTGAATAGAGATTTGGAATTAGCGTACTTAATTTTGTTTAAAACAGAGTAATATGATACCTGCAATGAAAGATTTTAATTTATAATGTGTTTGAATTACTGTATTTTATGTTTCAACTGTTATACTCTCCAGGTCACTGTTGTACTTGGTAACCTTCCAGAAATTTTGAACTGAACACTTTATTCAGCTCATGAGAGTAGATTATTCTCATCCCACTGTCCTTACAAGAAGTAATCTCTTATCAATTAATTGTTTCTAGTTAGTTTTTCTTGTGTAATGTTGCTTGTCTCTCCAACTGAAAGTGATTTTTTTTTTTTTGCATTATCCAACCCAACAATTGAAATTATTCTCTCACATGAGCAATGATATATCTTGAATTAGTTAATTCATCTTTGTGATGTTGCTTGTCTCTGTCACTGAACCAGAGTATATTACTTTTTACATTACCTGCCTAAGCAAACTAATGTATAACAATAATGATAATTCCTCATCTAAGGAATTAAAGCCATATTCTATATCATAAAATAAGAGCTGTTTCTGTTCATCACACACTGTCTGCATGTGACTTATATAATGTATGTTCATATGTCTGTGTAGTGCACTAGTGACTTAATGTTCTTGTATCATTTAATGTGTACACATCAGTCAGTCAGTTAAGTGCCATACATGATACACACTTTTGGCAATCATGTCTCGAGAGAGACATGACTGACTGGGCAAAAGATTATCCCACAGTAGGTTGCCATTGCTTTCTCTAGTAGACTGGTTACCAGCCAAGGCTATAGAACCCAATCTGTTCTATTATTTAGCCCATAACTGGAGGAAAGAGATGGATTAATACATTTCCCATGGATATTTTTGCATAAGTGAATGCAAGGAATTCAACTGGAATTTGAACTTGGCACCCCAATTTGTCATTCCAAAAAACATTGAAATAAAACCCTCTCCTTTTACTCAGGCTGGGCAAACCTTATCTTGGGCTGAATAATAGTTATAAATTTGGTAACAAGAAAAAAATGTGGGGGAAAAGTTGACAGTTTAATGTTCATCAAACTGCCGCTTTGCTTACAGGTGTTGTATGGGTATGAAATAAAATAATAAAAATAGCCTTCCTTGTTCTCTCCTGTAGTGAGAGGGTTTTAGTATCTCATTGATAATTTTTCACTGTTTCTTTACATGGATATAGGTCTATTCATGTCTACCAAATTTGGTACACTTATAAATTTTCATGATAGGAATTTAATATTACCTATTTTACATCTCTAGGTCACAGGATTCTAGGTATATGATTCTCTGACCATTACTAAAAAGTGAATTTTAGAAAATGGTTACAATGTTTAAACATTAATATCTCAATTGCTTTTTCACTTACAAAACTAAATTATATACTATTTTAAAGTACTTGGATAAATCTAAAAGGTGATCTATGTATTTTTTGTTCAAAGGTCAAATCGGATGATTTGATCATAACCTTAATCTTTAATTTCTCAGAAAGGTGTATCTTTAACTTTTTTTTTTTAATTTGACAACAAATTTGTTAGCCTTATGATAACATCTACAAAATTTTGTGGTGGACTTTGTACTGTGGCCTGAGTTATAAAGGTTTCACAGAGTTGGGCCAAATTCAAAATGGCCAATTTTGCTATTTGCCCACTATATGCTAATTTTCATATCTCCTAATATGGTCATGTTGTATATCTTTAGAAAGTTCTTTGAATGCTGATGAATATTTACATAAGAACTATGATCATAAAATAAAAGGAATTTGTATTTGTGGTTAAATGCTGACCAATTCAGTGGAAATAAAACTTATTTTTGGTTTTGTTTACATTTTTATTTTACAACAAATAGATTTTTATATGAAAAAGTGACATAATGAAAATAATTATTTTTAAAATGTTTCCTGAATTAATGCTAAGGTAACATAAAAATATATGAAAATATGCAGCAAATGATGTTAATATGATTAACAAAGTTTTGTTTTGACATTTGTCTTGGTACACTAAATAAATGACTTCAACATTACTTTAAATTAGCATCTATAAACACATTTCTCTGAAACAAGTCACTTTCTCTCTAGACTGAAATGATTTTGGCTTTTCATAGTAGTTGGGATTCTTCATCAATACAGTTGTGATATGTAATTTTTAATTTCATATTTAGTTTTTTAAAATTATGTTGGTGTAAGGACACAACAATTATTATTGATAAATCCTCAGTAGGTGAAAGTTATTTACTGCAAAACAAGAAGATACCTTTTTTGACATTTTATAATTTTGGTCTTCACTTATACTACTGGTATAAATAATTATGAAAACTTTTGCTTCTAGAATATCAAAGAAAATTAAACTAATTTTGATTAAAATTTCTGAAGATTACCAGTGTAGAAAAAAGATCTGATGAAAGTGAAATTATACAATTAAAAGAAAAGTTTTCAGCTTGTATAACGGTTTCAAAAAGTACAAATTTTGACAATACTTCTACAAGTCTAAAGTATCCAAAGAATTCAAATGAAATTTGGCACCACAACACAAATAAAAACATGAGCCAAAAAACTTGTGAATAGACAAGGAATATTAACACTACCAAATACTCAAAAACGTTGATTCTCACAGGAGACAATTGTCGGAGTTGTGCTGTTTTATATAAGTAAAGAAGTTAGCAGAGTGAAACCTGGATAAAATGAAAGACAGTCTTAAAGAATGGTAGAAGAGTTCAGGAAGAATAAGTCTCTTGTACTCTGTAATCTGAAAGAGGTATACTAATTATTAAAATAAAAACCCAAACAGAATTAGTTTTTCATATTTTGCTGAGCTCACAATGTATTTTAAGCAGGTGTCTGTTCATCAAAATATGAATCTGATGATTGTGGAAGCTCATCTTGGTACATTGACTCAAGATTACCACCAATGCAAAGTTGCTATTGCATGCAATAAAGCAACCTCAAACTGCTACATGGGCGATGGCTCAACTTGTAGCAATTTCATGAAGAATTTTGTTATATATATGTGCAGCCTTTGAGATTTGATAAAGAAATCACTCAACCAGCTGTCAAGAGCGAGGGATAATTTATTCGCCCCCAAATCATTTTATTCAATCTACTCCATTTTCTTAATAGTCAACGTAGCGTAAATCGCTGACAAAACAAAAAGTGAAATTTCAATTAAAATTTTGAATGTGTTAGAAAGGATTTAAAAAATTTAAAAAAAAAAAAAATTTGATCTTTCCTTTTAATAATAGCATAAACATTTTGATGATAAAACTTTGTTTTTATTAAGTTTTAATAAACTTTTAACATCATATGCTGTTTCTTTTGGCAATTGAGTGGAGATACCTAAATTTTTAGTTTCTTTCTTGTTTGATTCTCCTTTGTAGTGTTTTTGGGATTACTACTCTTTCATTATATAGCAGAACATTCTCACATAATGAAAAACTGTCTAGAATATGCTTATCTTTTTCTGCAATTTTTGTTTTCGTTTCCTTTATATATTCATCATTCACTGCTTCATTTCTTATTTCCTATAATGTGATGGGGAGGTCTCAAATTTACTGCCTAGTGATGTTGACAAATCTCCCTCATATTGTAAAGCTGCAATTACGGAATCTTCTAATGGCTCTGTTTTCTTTTATCCTATGCTCAAAAGACCGTCTGCATGCCTGATTTTGTTTGATGGAAGATACTCTAATTTGAAGTTATAATTTAATAGAATCGTTCCCCATCTTAGTAATCTATTAGCAGTGTAGACAGGTAGGCTTTTTTATCCAAATATTGTCAGTAACAGCTTGTGGTCTGTCTGTAAGGTAAAGAATCTGCCATAAATATATCTGTGGAATCTTGTGGAAAAATAATCCCCTACGCTTCCTTTTCGATTTGCGAGTAATTTTTTTTGGCTGGCAGTAACATTTTCTATGAATGCGCGATGGGTTTTAGTGTCCCATCCAGCATTTTATGACGTATACATTCCTCAACATCACAGGAACTCACGTCACGTCCAATTTTAGATCATAATGCGTTAAAAGTAAATCTGCTGTTAGTCTTTATGATTTTGTCGAAAGTTTTCTGACATTCAGATGACCATTCCTAAACTTTTTCCTTCTTCAACAGCTCATTTAGAGGTACGTGTAATTTGTGCATGTTAGGTATAAACTCTTGATGATAATTTACTAAGCCCAAAAAGCTTTGTAACTCAGCTATATTTTTTGGAACCAGTATGTTTTTTATCGACGTGACTCTTTCTGGGTCTGGTCTTTTTCCTTTGTCAATAATATGGCCCAGATATTTTATCTCCTTCATAAAAAAGTCACATTTATTTTTCTTTGCCTTAAAGCCGTAATTTTGTGTCCACATGAAGACCCCTTGAATGTGTTCTCAGTATTGTTCAATATTTTTGCTATTTATCAGGATGTCATCAAAGTAGGTGATTGTGAAATCCAGTCCACCTAGCATAGTGTTCATTATTTGCTGAAATATTGCCAGCGTGACCTTGATCCCAGATGCTAATCTCTGGAACTTATATAACCCCCTATGAGTGTTTATGCACAACAACCCCGAACTTTCCTCATCTACTGGTATTTGTAGGCATGCTTCACTCAAGTCTATCTTTGAGAAAAATTTTCCTCCATTCAATTTTGTGAATACTTCCTTTGTACTAGGGAGAGGATAGTGATAATCTTTAATCCCTGCATTTAATTCTGTCAAGAAGTCAGTGCATACTTGTATCTCTCCCGATTTCTTTTTCAACTAAACTGTATGTGCGGCCCATTTACTATATTCTACCTTTGCCAATATACCAATTTCCACGAGTCTATCCAACTGTTTGTCTATCTTTTCTAATGATGCAAAAGGTACATTGCTTTTCTTCTTGAAAATGGGTTGTACATTTTCATTTAGTTCGATTTTGGCCACCATTTTTTTACACCCCCTGAGGCTAGCTGAAAATATGTTGGGGAAACTCTCCTTTAATTTCTCCTTCAATTTCTCTGCTTTGGTTGATAAACTGTCCACTTTTTGGCAGAACATATTTATTGGTAAATCCCAGAGGTCAAATTTCTGCATCCACTCAGTGAATAAATTTTCCATATTTTTTAGAACAAGCATCTTTGATTTCTTGGTCATCCTGTTAAATGTCACGTTTGTGATAATCTCCTCAAATTTCATTTTTCTTTCTGTTACCGACCTGGCTATTTTATCTGTTCTCAACATAGTCAGTTTGTTTAATTTTGTCCATGTTGGCTAATAATGGTTAAATCGAATCCGGAATCAAATTGTAATCTGATTTTTTTGTTTAACATTTCCACTTGTATGTATTTTCGTATACTTATCCCGTTCGTCCTAGTGGCTCTCACTCGACTTTTGTTTGCTTTCTTTGTTCTACTGTGTGAACTTTTATGTCCCCCTTTATTACAAGACAGACAAGTCTAATAGTGGTATGAACAATTTTTGTATCAATGCAGAGTTCCACAACAATAACATGGACTGGATGGTGGTTTCTTCTGAGGTTTCATTTGACTTTTTGTAGTAAAGTAATTGGTTTGGTTTGGGGGAGGGGGTGAAAAACATGTTTTTCATTGTACTTTCCGTATGTGAGCGACACCAGACACTTCGATATCTTTTGAGTCCTTTTTATGCTCATACATCTCTAACAGTCCTCAGCTAATTTTTGTAACATCAATTCTGGTTCACTCTCAAGTTTTGTTAGAATTCTCTGTCTGATCTCTGTGTCTTTATCTGGCCTCGGACTGATATCAAACATTTAAAATTGTCAGTGCTGAGTTCAGATACCTGAAAGTCATTGCAGTGTTTCTTTGCTACGGAAGCAAATGTTATATAGTCTTCACTGTCTTTTTTTTGTTAAATTTAAACATTTCCACCTTTTGTGGAATAGTGAATTTTTCAAACTGAATAATTCCATTAAAAGTTTCACGAAAGTCAACTCATTCATTTTCCTCAGTAAGATGTAGTGTACGAATTTAGTGTGTTTCACTTGACCCTAGTTTCCTAAGACACACTTTTTTCATGTCTGATCAATTTCCGCAATCAATCTCATATAAATCTTCATATCTTCTGAAGTAAGCTGCGAACGTTTTGTCTTTGTCTGGTGTGTAAGTGAAGTCTTTGATTGAGCTCCATATAGCATTTTGCAAGAATGCCGATTCATTTTCAGAATTTTGTCCTTTATTTGTCACTGCTTGTAGTAGTAATTCTTATAGTTCGAGTTGCTTTTCTTCGTTTTTCTGTTGAATTTCTAGTTGTTTCTCTTCGAGCCTAATCTGTCTTTCCTCATTTTTTTGTTGCTGCTCAAATTGCATTTTCATTAGTTCCAACGTGGTTATCTTAAAGTCCTCCATGTTTGCAACATAATTTAATTATAACACAAGCTATCTGTTGCCACAAGGAGAGGAGAAAAAAACTCACTTTTTTGTTCCCTTTCTTTTTTTTCTTTTTCTTTTTTTTCACAATACGTTATTCATGTACATAATGTTTATAGTTGCCGTAGTCAAAAAATTTTTTTTTTTCCTTTTCTTGTTCGGAAAAAATAATGACTTATTTATTCCTTCTTTGCACAAGGAATAAAAACAAAAAACCCTTTGGTTAAAGAAAAAATCAACTTACAGATTTTTTCCCTTTCTTGTTACGCCGATTACCCTGTTTTAGTTCCTCTGTGTTTTGCATTTACGGTTTTCGAAAACCATTGTTGTGAATAGTGGTCACTTTTATGTGTGAAAAATCATCCTTAAGAACATTGTAGCTAAAGTTGTGTACTTGAGTAAAAGAATTTTCCTTTTTTCTCAGTGTAGAATTCAGGTCTTTGTTGCCCGTTGTTCTGGAAACTTAGAAAAACTTTTTTTTCCTGCGTGGAATTCAATTACTGTTATGATCAACAGGTAGCATCCGTTTCTTTATATCTTCATCATCGCTGTTATGGCATATGTTCAAAAAGGTTTTTTCTTTTATCTTCGCATAGAATCTGTTTCTTCAGTATCTTAGTCACCACTGTTATGGGCGACCAATGACCAAAAGTTTTGTTTTTTTTTGTCCTCCGTATAGAATCCATTTTTTTCAATGTCTTCATCACCACTGTTACAGACCAGATTAAGGTCCAAAAAGAACAACATGGCCACAAGGGTAGAAATAACAAATATATATTAACAAGAAATAACAATACAAAATGTGGATGTTA
Organism: Ascarosepion bandense; assembly: GCA_037127315.1. NCBI lineage: Eukaryota > Metazoa > Mollusca > Cephalopoda > Sepiida > Sepiidae > Ascarosepion > Ascarosepion bandense. The sequence continues at coordinate 1,049,301 of JBBBDQ010002170.1, read as the reverse complement.
GTATGACTGTCAGTCTGGTTTGGAGTGAATTACTACCAACTTGTCTCTCTCTCTCTCTATATATATATATATATATATATATATATATATATATGTATATATATAGAGAGAGAGAGAGAAGCATAGTATATATAGTGTTAGGAAGAGTTCATTCTGGAGTTACAGATTAGAACCCATGACAAAAAAACCATCACAAAATTTTGTACATATAAGGCAGACAAATTTGTCAAATTAAAACAAAAAATTACAGATACACTTTTTTAAGAAATTAAAGGATAAGGTCATGGTCAAATCATCCTATTTGACTTTTAAACAAAAAAATAAGTAGATCCCCTTTTTAAAATGGTATATAATTTAACATTTTGGGTGAAAAAACAACAGTGGTATTGATGTTTAAATTTTATCACTATTTTCCAAAATTCACCTTTTTGACAAGGGTTAAAGGGTCATATATTTGTAACCCTTTAACCTAAAGATGTAAAATAGGTATTATTCAATTTTTATCATGAAACTCAATAATTGTATAAAATTTGAAAAAGATCTATGTCAGTGATGATCTGACCCTTGTTGATTTAACATGGAATGAATCAACTATAATTACAGTGTGCTGACAGTGTTTGGAAAATAAAATTAAAAAACAAAACAAAAAGACATTCTCATAACATCTCACATAAAAATCTACACATTCAATTAAGAATAAAAATATAAAAAAACATTCTTGACAATGGCCAAAAGAATAACTGAATGCACTTGGATATACAGATAATTTTTACACACTTTTTGTCCAGAAAAAAAAACAAAAAACACTTACATGAAAATTAGAAAAACTGAATAAAAAAAAACTTCACCACAGTGTGTGCTACCCCACATTCTTTGGTCTTCAGTCTACCCAATTCCCAGTACTGGATCAGTAGATCAATCACTTCAGACCACACCCAATTTTATCCCATTTTGTGATTTGATTTGATCTTAGGACAGGTGAAGCTGAAAAACCTTCATGATTCGCTGAAAATGAATTGGTTTGGGATAAGGAAGTCACAAGAAAAAAAAATATCTTTATGAAAAAATGTTATATCTTCAATACATGATATAGGCTTATTTGTTCCAGCATCCAAATTCTATCTACTTCATGCCAACAGCTATCTTCCCAACCTACATCTACATTGAAATATAACACATGACTGGTTTTGTTGAGTTTGGCACAGTGTTCAAGTCACAGTTCTTCTTAGGCAGGCAGTCAAGTGATGTCAGACAGTGTGATGTCTCATCTCAAGCACAAATCTTTGATGCATCAGTCGAACTACTTTCTGCACTTCAGGCCCTTGCTTATATGGTCTGGTGAATTATCTTTTTTAATTCAAGGGTTTTTTCTTTCTGTGAACTGCAGTCACAGGCATTGATCCACCCAATCAACTCCTTCTTTTCTTTATTGGTATCTCACGCCAACACTCTTCAAAGGCATGTACAACTTCTCTGCCTTCCTTAGTTCCCCACCTTTGCTCACCACCAGCCAGTCCTCCAACTGATTTAATTTGTTGATCTCAGGTTGCATCTATTTGTGGTCATTAATTAAATTCTTATTATTTCAAAATTTTTTCTTATACAAGAAAAACTCCGTTCCCTAGTCAGAAGCTTACAAGATGTCTCTCACTTGATTTCTTATCAGGGTCATTAATTTCTCAACTCACCAAGAAATCTTTATTTCTGACCCTGTTTATAGCGCAGTCCGATTAGTTGTCAGATTCAGGTGGACACTAAGAAATTTTTATTATTTCAGTTTTTCACTGATATAATATTTCTCTATCCAGCCCTGTGTTTTGATAACTTGTACCAAAAGACAGTCATTAATCAATTGTCTATATTTGCCACGTGGCCTCTTTTACACTCTGCCTTTCCATGAGAAATTTCTTTCAGTTTTTGGAACTTCACTTTTTTTAACAAAACAGAAAATCTTCATTTTGTTTATCTGGATGTCTTTTCTTTTATTTCTTAACCCTTATCACCAAATAGTGTTACAACAGTACCTTATAAGTTGTTTTAATGAAACTTTTCAACATAAAAGATTTACTTTTGACATTAAGGACACTGGTCTTTACTGAGATGATGAAGTAATTAACATCTGAAAAACATGTCCAAGAAATATAAACCAATTGAGACCAACTTATAAAATTTTTCAAAGATCACAAGCTAAATATTATAACTACTGCCAATGCTAAAGTGTTCAACTTTCTCCATGTGACTTGAATGATGGTTATTATAAACCATATACAAAAGTTCTACATAACAACAGATATGTAAGTAGAGATTCAAACCACCATCATAAAATTCTAGATAATTTACTTAATTCAAGTTAGATTATCTACTAACTCCAACAAAAAGGAAATATCTGATAATAATAAAATTAAATATATAAAAGTAACCAGCAACTAAGCAACCATAAATACAAGTATTTAGAATAAACAAAAAGGGAAAAATAAATAAACACCATAGGCATAACACTTGGTTTAATCTACCTTTTAATTGTAATGTTTAAATGAATATTGGAAAAATTTTCATAAATTTTGTTCATAAGCACTTAATTCACAAACAATAAAAAAGATTTTTAACAAAAATAAAGTTAAGATCAGCTATAGCATTAGTAACATTGATAAAACTATATCCCAACATAATTTTATATCAGGCAAATACATGTCCAATGTAGACAACAGTTTTTTTATAAATAAATGCAGCTGACAAAAAGAAAATATCATTTGTCCCTTACATGCTCAAAGTATGACTGATAATATTGTATACCAAAGTAGCATACATTCCAGTAACAATGTCAAATTTTATTTTGGTTCCACTGAAAATCATTGTAACTTTCACTTCTACCATCATCAACTGACTTTAGACAATATAAAATATGTAAACAGCACTGCTCTCTCAAAACATTACTGGCAATTAAAGAATGGTGATGATACATCCATTATTACATGCAGTTTTGTCGCAAGAACCAAATCTTACAGTGGGAAAGGCAATATAATTTATCTTGTTGAAAAATGTATTATCTTAAAACAATTAAAATACCCCAAGCTTATTAAACAAAAAAAATTGATAATTACATGTAAGCATAAAAATAAAGATGATTATGTTTTGCTTTCTTTTTTTTTTTTTAAAAGAGCGAGTAGTTTCCCTTTCTGCTTAATATTAAAAATTAATTTTCAAAACACTAAAATGTTTTATGCACACACACGCACGCACGCACACATATATTGGGAAGAAAACTCAATTAAATGGTTATAAATCCAGAATTTATTTCAGCAATGTAAATAGAAATCCTTCCAGCTGCCTCATTCAGACAGTTGATAAATAAATAATCAGTATATTTGCTCTGGATAATATCCATTTGTTGTATATCAATAAACAACAAACACGCATATATATAAAAATATGAATTATATTTTTATTGATGACGATGAACCGTGTAGCCTAGGGTACAGAGAGTTGAGGGAGCGCTCTTCTAAGGGTTGACGGGAGTGTCTCTCTTCACCAGCCGATCTCTGTCGGTGCTACTCTGGTCTGGTCTGTCCGGACTGTCTGGTGAATTCGTGCGCCGAAGCCTTTTTATAATCTCCAAACCGGGATTTTTTCTTCCGGTTTTTTGCCTCGCCCACGCACGTCCACGTAATTCTCAGAGACACCTGTTCTGTTTGCCTCTTGTAGCCATTTCCGCTACTGCCAGAAATAAGGTCAAACAAACATCCGTTCCTTTCAACGACCGGAAAACGCCCCCGCTTGCATCCCTTCCTTGGGTGGGGCCAGATTATTATATTACACTCCTCGCCCACCCATTTTCCAAAATGTTCACCTAAGAACATTTTAAGCGCAACACCCTCACTCTCCTCCCCATGCCACACAAGCCCGACAATTATATAAAACATGTGCACGCCAAAACAACAAAAACATGTGCATGCCGAAACAACAAAAAATATATGGGGGAGCCTACATCGGCAACCCAACAATGTTCGTGTCCATCGTGAAAATTGTTCTACCAGCTCGATGTTTCATTGTTCTTTTTTTTTTTTTTTTTTTTTTTTTTTTTTTTTTTTTTAATATCCATTTTCACAGAATTGGGCAAAGTTCTTAAAAATGTTCATTTTCTTTCTCGACTCTGTCCATAAGCGTAGACGCCTCGATGCACAACCACATGATTATAGGCGGTAACCGCTCCCCAGTTTCAAAACTGACATCGAGTAAATGACCTTTGACCAACACCATGCGTGCCTCTGCTCGAGTTTATTGTTACACATGTAACCTCATTTAATTTAATTTAATTTCAAACATACTATGTTTGAACACAGAAAAAATGGCCATTATCTGCCGTACATATCATTCATAGTCTGACCGAGAAATGTTCAATAGAAAATGAAGAAAATTACCCTGATTCCAACGTTAATCCGCATGCAATTTACTTGTGGAGGACTAGAGGTAGTCTAAAAAAAATGGACCCATGACTCGTAGTTCCTTAGTTTGTACACTGTCTTCTGCATGTTTTGCTATAAGGAAGGTGACCTAACTATTTCACTTAAACTATCGTTAATCCTCCCACTGCTTTCTTTCCCAATCCTATAGCATATCAGCCAATAAGTCTACAAGACTTTTCAGTTGTTCTTTCTTTTTGTTCCGATCAACTGTGGAATCTGCAGGTCTATCCGTGCTTTTTGCCCCAACAGACGTTTGCCTCATTTGGACATCTTCGCTGCTAGGTGATTCCCTAGAAAAACCCTGATCTACATGAGTAGATCCAGACGTTTCGCACTTTGAGCAATCATCCTCGAACGTGGATGAAACATTATTTATCCCACCGATTCCGTCATCACTATTAATAGTTGACACGTTTTTATTCGCCATTTTACGTCGCGTCATGATGCGACGCTCCATTAATGGAACATCAGACTCATCGTCTGATTCCACACGTTGGTGTCGATTTCTGTGCACTGGAAAGTCGGTCTGTTCCGCTCCGGATTCGTCATCCGAATTACTGGATTCTACTGGAGCAGCCAATACAATCTTTCGTAACGGCCTATCGGAAGTAGGGATTTCCCATTCATCAATGGATGCTGCCCGAAGATGCTCAGCATGCGTCTTAATGACTGAGCCGGTTAACTGATCTCTAATTCTATAAGAGACCGGGCCAGTCTTTTCAATGATCACATAATATGGCCGCCAGCGCACATCTAACTTCCCCTTCTTTTGGTGATTCTTATAGTACACCAAATCACCAACCTCAAAAGTTGTATTTTTCGTCTTACCACGCGACTTATCTATCGCGGCTCTCCTCGCTTTTCTTATATTATTCCTAACTAATGTGAAGCTACGATGCATTTCCTGTAGTGCAATTTGGTGATGCTCATCACCATAATATATGCGACGAGGCCTCAGTATATTGTCCAAGGGCAAAATAACATCCCTGTTGTAGAGCAAGTAATACGGTGAAAACTTAGTGGTCTCGCTCACATGAAACCGGACAGCCGCCAACATTTGGTTAATGTAAATATCCCGCGACTGTTCGTTGTTGCCGATTTTTTTTTTACTAGAACATCATGCATTGTTCTGTGAAACCTCTCAACCTTACCGTTGCTCTGGGGGTGATAAAAAGAAGTTGTCACATGGTGTATATTTAGGTCTTCTAATGTCTTTTTCATTACCCTGTTGATATTTTCTGGCCCATTATCAGTTAAAAGCTGAAGTGGTGTCCCAAATCTGGGGAAAATTTCGTCAACTAAGAGATGCACCACTGTTTCTGCCTTCTTATTAGGAACCGCAAATGCCTCCGGCCAACCACTGTACATATCTATGAATGTAACTATGTATTGGTTACCTGAATGGGTCTTTGGGTAGGGTCCTGAGACATCTAAAGCAACCTTTGCGAAAGGAAAAGGAGGGAAGTCACATTCCTGTATGGGGGGTTGCTGCTTCTTTAGGTTTCTTGTCTGACACGGGATACATTTACCTACGAAATCATTTATTTCTCTAAGTAAACAAGGCCAGAAATACTTTTGTTTTATTGAGTGGAATGTCTTATCCACCCCCATATGGCCACTGTCATCATGGTATTGAACTAGCACCATTTTTCTAAGGTGAGATGGTACATACAGCCTGATGAGGGGTTCATCATCAGGTTGAGACAAATAGTACACCACCTCATCCATTACTATATATCTCTTCTGTTCTGCTTTGGTAGCCCTACCATTTCGTAATCTAATCTTCAGGTCTAAGATGTTTTTGTCTGATTCTTGCTCCCTGATTATGTCTATTCCTTTCAATGTGGGCCGTTCGGGTGCCTCTGATGAATTTCTGACATTTTTATGGGTTGCTAATTCTTCCGGCTCCATTAGGTTGGAGTTTATAACACTAACCAAGTAATTTCTATCATCTATATCTACTGGAGAAGCAATATGGTCTTCGTTCACATCAACAGCGCGTGATAAGAGATCCGCGCAAACATTATCCTTACCCTTAAGATACTGTATGCTGCAATTGTAGCCAGACATGCTCAGAGCCCAAGTTTGTATCTTCTTATTTTGTATGGGCGAATTAAGTAAGTGCTCCAGGGGCCTATGATCAGTGTATATTGTGAATGTTGCGCCATGCAGGTAGTGATTCAGTTTTTGAAGAGCATAGTGTATGGCATAAGCCTCTTTCTCTATAGTTGACCACCTCGTTTGTGTGTCACTTAATTTATGGGACAATAAATAAATTGGTTTTTCTACATCCTTCCTATTTTCCTTATCGTACACTACCTGGGATAGGCATGCGCCAATCGATTGATCGGATGCGTCAGTATATAACCTATACGCCTTATTTGGGTTGGGATAGGCTAGTGTTATCATCTCCGCGAGCTTCGTTTTTAGTGTATCGAAAGCGGTTTGGCTAGCATCGTCCCATTGGAATCGTGCATATTTCCTTGTCAAATTGACCAGCGGTTCAGCTATATCAGAGAAATTTCTAATAAAGCGGCGATAGTATGAGGTCATCCCGATAAAAGCTCTTACTTGCCTAACAGTGGTTGGAGTAGAAACTGACTTTATAGCCTTGACTTTATTGAGGTCTGGTTGTATTCCCTCTTCACTTATCTTGAACCCCAGGTATTGAGTCTCTTTCTTAAAGAACTCACACTTAGCTGGCTTCAGTTTAAGGTTGTGCTTACGTAGACTACTCAAGACTGTGTCTATATGTCTTAAATGATCTTCCACCGTATTTGAAAATATTAGAATATCATCTAAATATGCCAGAGCAAAATCTTCCTGTCCCTGTAAAACAACTGACATTAATTCCTGGAAGATGCCGGGTGCGTTTGCAAGTCCAAATGGCATAACATTAAAATGAAACAGACCCTTGTGGCAGGTGAATGCACTTTTTTCTTTGTCATCATCATGAAGCTTAACTTGCCAGTACCCTGATTTTAAATCAAGCTTCGAAAAGTACCTTGCCGAACCAAGTGATGCCAGTATATCATCGATGACAGGAAGAGGTCGAGCATATTTCTTTGTAATCTTATTAAGTGCTCTAAAGTCTACACAAAATCTCTTACCACCGTCTTTCTTCTCTACTAAAACTACTGGAAAACCCCACGGGCTATTGGATCTCTCAATTTTAACACCCCCTTCCACCCGTCAACCCCCAAACCTATGCGCCCTCCGCCAGTGCTACCCTCTACATGTATTCCTGACCCCCGTCCATTCTAACCACAATGCGTTCGACACACTTCTCAATTCTAGTTTCAGATCGGCAAAAGTATACATTTTTTTTTTCTAACTGGACTTATTATAAACACGAGCAGAGAACACACACACTATTAAATCAATGGGTCACTTACCTTCCGATGTCTAGTCATACGGCTGCTATATTTTCGTCTTCTTTTTTTTTCTTTCTATCTGGTAGTTTTTCCAATCGTCCTGTCGTCCGGTTGAATTCCAATCACTGCTGTGGTAAACCCAATAATGTTCGTATCAATCTGTTTTGTTGTTTCAAAACCAAGTCACTTAGGCACCAAATAAACGTGTCTGTTATATATCCACAAACAGACAAACACGGGTGTATATATAAATATATCAAGTGATATTTTTTATTAATGAACGATGGACTGTGTAGCCTAGTGAACAGAGAGTGAGAGAGCGCTTCCAAGGGTTGACAGGGTGACGGGGGAGTGTCGTCGTATCTGTTCTCCTCTACGTCTCTCTGCCTAGACTGCCTGTCGAGACTGACTGGTGAATTCGTGCGCCGAAGCCTTTTTATAATCTCCAAACCGGGATTTTTTCTTCCGGTTTTTTGCCTCGCCCACGCACGCCTACGTAATTCTCAGAGACACCTGTTCTGTTTGCCTCTTGTAGCCATTTCCGCTACTGCCGGAAATAAGGTCAAACAAACATCCATTCCTTTCAACGACCGGAAAACGCCCCCGCTTGCATCCCTTCCTCGGGTGGGGCCAGATTATTATATTACACATTGAGCTCTCTATCCATTTGATAATTTATATTAGATAAAATCTTTTGGATTATTCTCTCTGTCTTCACAGATTGCCATTCTCTCATATGTGTGTGTGTGTGTGTGTGTGCTGGTGACATTCTCTAGTGGTCATAATGTTTTCTGCATCCAATAACAAAGTATCTGATGAGAAAGGCCTTTTAATGTTGTCTGAAGTTTTGTCACATAAAAGTTGGTCTCCACATTAACAACAGCCATCAATGTTTTATTGTAATCTGGCTGTTTGGTGCTCACCACCCCTGTCATGACTGTTGACAATGTCAAAGATGTTTCTTACAGCTGCATGGACTTTGATAAATTTGACAAAGTTCCAGTTGGCCCCACATTTTCCATTTTCATATACAATTTTAAAGACAAGCCAGAATTATTAGAATTGGTCATCATAAGTTCTTGTTTGATTCTCTAGTCTATATCTTTTTCAGTTTACTGGAAGGGTTACTCAGGGCACATTTTTATATTGTGCTACAAGTTGCAAAAGATGAGGGACACCTAATATTTGACCAATGTTATTGTGGCACCATAGATACAATTTTCTCAGCACGACAGTTGGAGGAGAAATTCATAGACCCTCAGATTTCCTCTCTATCACGTTTTTGTTGATCTCACCAAAGCATTTGACACCATCAATAGACAGGCTCTTTAGAATATTCTTGGCAAATTAGGATGTTTTTCTGGCTTTGTCTGAATGTTTCATGATTTACATTGGAACATGAAGGGTAATTTAAATTTCAGCAGTATGTTATTGAAACCTTTTGCAATTGATAAGCAAGGAGATATTCCTACCCCTACCTTGTTTTCCTATATTTTGCTGTCACAATTTCATATGCTTTTCATAATATTGATGCATGTGTCTACCTGTGCTTCAGGACATCTGGAAAGGTTTTTGACCTACGGAGATTCAATACAAAACCTGAATGTTTTGATGTAGTCAGAGAGAAACTCTGTGCAGATGATGCTGACCTGGTGTCTCACAGCAAGGAAGATATGCAGGCTGTCATGGACATGTTCTCTGAGACATGCTCGTGTTTTGGTTTTACTATAAGTTTAAAGAAAACAAAGATCCCGCGTACACCGTCCCCAGCTCTCAGCATTATAGTGAACCAAATATAATTTTTAATGACATAGATTAGAAGTTGTTGATACTTTTGTTTATCTTGGCAGTGTTATTTCAAGAGATGGCTCACCAGATGCTGAAATAAGTCATCATATACAAAAAAGAAGTAAGGCTTTGGAATGTTAGAATCTTGCTTATGGTCAGATCAAGTTATTTTAATCAAAACTAAGTTAAGTGTGTATTTTAACTGCTCTACTATTTTGTTCAAAGACATGAACCACATAATAAAGACACATCCAAATTTTGGGATGTTTTCATCAAAGATGCCTTCAGAGGATTCTGAATATAAAGTGGCAGTCCGTGCCGGACACAGAAGTTTTGAAAAAGGCCAATACATTTAGTATTTAAAAGATGTTAACACCTAACCAGATATGCTGGGCTGGTTGCATCATAAGGATCGAAGATGATCGCCTTCCAAAACAGTTGTTCTGTGGTGAATTGACAAGCTGCAAGTATTCCCCACACAAACCAAAAAATCATTTCAATGATGTCATTAAAAATACCTTAAAAATCTCGGGATGAGTGCAAACAATTGGGAGGAGGCAAGTGATAGTTCTAACTAGTGGAGACTTGTTTCTGATGGTTGTAATAGTTTTGAAGAGAAAAGTTTTCAGCATGCCAAAGTGAAATGGGCCTGAAGGAAGGGTAATGCTAAGCTTTTCATTCTAGTTTCTCAGCATAAATGTATTATTTGTAGCAGAATTTGCTTGTCCAAAGCTGGTTTAACAAGCCAAATGAGATACTATTGCCACAATAACATAGACCCTATTTATTTATTTATATATATATATATATATATACACACACACACACACACACACACACACACAAATAAATAACTGTAATCCTAGTATAATATATGACTGTGCCAACATTGTGATAACCATATATTTTATTAAAATTTTATTTATATAGTCTATACTCAACAATTGAAAATTATGCATGAAGCTCTGAGTTGTGCTATGCCAAAGGATAATATGTATACTTATTAACGCACACACACATACACTCACAGAGTGGGTGCTATGGATAAATTGTCATCTAAATTATGCAAAAAAAAAAAATGCAGTTACACAAAAATATCTTGAAATACTAAAACAAGCATTTATTCAATAAAATTGCATTGGCTTCAAATATGGCCTCCAGACAACTTCAGAATTTCTTGCAATTCTTCTACATGGTCTCCTTGTTGAAGTTGGTGAAAGCTGTGATAATCTTTGCCTTCACTTCATCTTTGCAAGGCATTTTGTTGGTTTCTTGCTCAACAGAGCACCATGCATAATCGCTATTAGACTCATCCAACTCTTTCTGAACCTTCTGTCCTCAGATTGAAACCCAAACACACTGAAATGTTCTTATTGGAACTTCTGTTTGAAATACTAAGCAGTACAGTGAATTGCATGCTCATTTTCTCACAGACAGTGCTTAACTGACCTTACTATACTGTGCAGTCAACAAAATCCAAAACAAACATGTATGCATGAAATTAAAAATATATAATGGCAACCATTTATTCAATGCATCTGAAGTAGAGGCATTAATTAATACTGATAACCTTAACATTGATAAATGATCTATCTCCAATATTGAGCACTCAATTTTAAACTATATATGCATGTTAAGTCAAGGTTGTGACAATGTAGATAAAAAGTAGCTTATCTTTTTATTGCATTCAAGTAATTTAAAAATTAAAAATTAAAATTTTATATTTACAGGTTGCAGTCATTTTAATGGACACTCAAGGGGCTTTTGACAGCCAGTCCACTGTTCGTGATTGTGCAACTGTCTTTGCCCTTAGTACTATGGTCAGTTCTGTACAGGTATGTTTTTAAAACTTTTTACAGTAACCTTGGACATTGACATTGCCTTGGAAAAAAACTCTACCATTTGTCCATACATTGAATACTGTTGTTGTATCTGTTCAGGTACTCCTGCTATTCATCTCAGGGTTCTCAACAAAATCCAATAAAAGATCTGCAATATAACCAGTCCTTACTTAGCATCTCGACTTCAATCACTTTCTCACCTCTGTGAAGTGGTTTCCCTCTGTCTTTTCTACAAATATTTTCATGTCAACTGCTCTGGCAAACTTTTTACCCTGGTGCCCTGTTCTCATGAACTTAAGCATGCATCTAGGTCCCACCCTTTTACCATTGAAATAGTTAAATGTAACTTTCACTTCTACTTAAATAGTTTCTTTTCTTACACTTCCTGCATGTAGAACTGTAGCAGTAACTAACCTCGGCAACCCAAAAAGGCCAGAATCGCATGTATGTTTTGCAAGGGAGTGTGGAGACAACGAATCAATGAGCTTTGGATGGATGGTGAATCAGACACCACTTTGTGCTGTTAGAGGTGGTGGTGTCACTTGTAGCCATTTTTATTGGCTGGTATTAGGTGCTCCTAAGTGCTGGGTGTGTTAGGTGTATAAAAACATGGTATGCTCATTTAAGAGGAGTTGAGTTTTTCGTTCATGATGGTGAATGGTATATTGGAGATTGTGACAAGAAGGGTAGATTTAGTTTGCTTAGTGAACTTAATTAACTTGTATTACCTTTTTTTTCCTGTGTGTACTTCCATCCAATATTTTTTTTGCAACAAGCTATTTCAGCTTCCCCCCCCCCCCCCCAATGATGTCAGGAATGGATTGAAAACGTTGAGTTAGTTTGTGAACTCTTTGCCATGGACAAAGTCAAGCATGTCTTGCCACTATGACTGCAAGGTGGTGCTCTTGCCATGTAACAGCAACTGAGTAAGGAACAGAAAACAGATGTGACAAAGATTAAATGGGCCCTAATGACCGCATGCGCAATAGATGCGGTCAATGCTTTTGACCAATTTGTGGTGCTTCAGCTTTGACAGAATGAAACCGTGGATGAATTTTTGGCTGAGTTACATTGCCTGACTCAGCTGGTAGAAGGATTGCTGCCAGAACATTGGATGGTAAGCACATTTGTATCCAGTCTGCCACCACATGTTAGACAGCTTCTTCGAGCATTGTCTAGGATGGAGACTATGACTGTGGAGCAGTTTCTAACCCGGGCTCAGGCTATCATGGCTGATGACAAGGAGTATGAGGAATCGGTCACCGCATCTGCTCGACAAACATGTGCAAACAAGGAAGTTCTTTCTACTAACTCAAATAGAGGAGCTGTCATGTGCTCTAGGTGCTCTGGTCCTAACCACATAACCAGAGATTGTATGCAGGGCCATTCAGAGAGAATGGATAATCGAGCACAAAGGACCCACCGTGAGATGAGATGTTTTAAATGTGACAAGGTCATGCATATATCATCGGAGTGGGCATATCAAGGAAATGCCTGAGGGAAGAAAACTTCAGTATTTCCCAAACAATTACAGAAACGGGTACAACAAAATCAAGTTGGGCATTTGGCAGGCTCGTTCTGTGACTATTGAGACCCTGATCATTGATAGACAATTGTTGGAATATGATCTTGTTCTCAAGATTGACACAATCAGTGAGCTCAAAGGCATGCACCTAACCAGTTCAGGTGAAGTAAGCTTTCCTGATGAAAACCTAAGCTTGTGTGCCACTATTGCTATTGATGGGCCTGAGTTTAACATAACATTTGACAACAGCAAGAAAGGTATGGACCGCCTCATGGAAATGGGCAAATGGTCATGCACCTGGTGAATTGAAAAATAAGGTGCAAGAATATACAGTGCTCTCCTATGCTTTGGATACGTACAAAAAAGAACTTTTATCGTAACAACAAAATGGATGGCTGTTGCCATGTCCCAAAAAGTAGCTTGGCCTACCAGAGTTTGATTTCTTTGATGGCAATTGTATAGGAGCACAAGCAGAAGGTCCAGCCAGTGTTAGATCATCGCAAATTGAATCAATTTGTAGAAACATTCACTGCTAATGTGGACATGTGAACAAAAAAGCTCAGAGAATGGCGATGACAAGGAGCCAATATATCACTTCAGACTGGTTTTTAATGGTCAGTGATTTTGCCTGACACGATTAGGTTTCAGGTTAAATGTGATACTGCTCATCATGAGAACTATCATCGATGCAATCAAGATCAGACAATTAAGTATGCCACATCGGCATATATTGATGATATTTTCATCAATGAAAAACTGATTTTTGCAGCACACATGCACCAGCATCTCTCTGATTAAGGGCTTGTTTGTAAATTTCCAGAGCAATTAGAAAATGGAGCCAAAGTCTTAGGGCTTGCAGGCCAGGGAGGAGGACAGCATACTTCAATGGAAATGGGGAAGTGAAGTCCTAGATGTTCACAGATCGTCACCCATTGAAGCATTTTTTCACTATGCGAGAAACGTGGGTCATTTCCCTGAGTGTGGCTGGCTCAGAGTGGCGACTACATTTATAAAGTGGCAGGTGACTGTGCACTGATCAACAGATGGGATGATGAAGTTAAGGATGGCTTTTTCCGTTGCATGCTAACAGAAACAGTGGCCAAGGTATATGTACCACCCCAACAGTCCGTGCTAACAATTTCTCCGGCAGCCGTTCTCTACGCTGTGATGTTGCCGGGAGTTTGTTGAAAATGTCGGCTGGACAGCTGGGGGTACAAGATTGACTATAAGGAACGAACTTCCACAACTTGGATGAGTTGAAAAGGATGCTTTATTCGTTTAGAGTTAGCCTTGTCGGTTGGGGCAGGCGAATGTGACACACAGCTCTAACTCCAATTAATGGAGATCAACAAATCCAAACTGAACGAAACAAGACGAACAGAGAATCTTACTTCAAGCTCGCACCCGGCAGACTCCCCTTCACTTAACTTAACTCGTCTTAACTTAACTTAACTGACTCACTTGTTAACTGACTCTATTTATTTAATATGAATCCGGAAACCCGGAAATGCTTTAGACCACCGGTGACAAACACCGGCGACTGTAAGTCTGAAATTTCAGTTATCTTTTTTTTTTTTAGCTTAATAAGGCTTCCGCCGGAAAAGGCTTAACGTGTGGTCAAGATACAGTAAAGGACAGCCTTTGACCGGGTCATCGAAAACCTACCTGCTGAATTTGCCACTGAGTCAAATATTTACCAGAGGACAATTTTCCTCATAAAAGAAAAAGTGTTTATTTATTTTTTTCCTCTTCTTTTTCACTTTTGTTAAATATGTTTTTAAACTATTTTCTATTCTAATCTATTTTCTATTTTAATCTATTATAATAAAATACATATATGTCTAGTTATCGTGTCACATATACAAGATGAATCTCATGAAAGGAGACTGGTGGGTCAATGGTAGTGAGATAAAGGTTTGAGTGGATGTAAGTTCTGTGGCCACAGGAGTGGCACTAGAAGTGAATGGGAGCATTGTGGAGGATGCTAGTTGGTTGCGTCCAGCTGAAGATGCTAAGCATACAAATTTGGCTTAGCTTGATGCCACAATAAAAGGTGTAGATCTGGTCATTCAATGATGGGTATTGGTGTTACATTTGATTACAGATTCAACTTGTGTACATCAATGGATATCAAACACCCTGACTGGAAAGGCATGGGTAAACTCAAAGGCGGCTGGTGAAGTGCTGGTAAGATGATGATTAGAGACATTGTGAGCATTGACCGAGGAATACGCCTTGACGATGAATATAACGCTGGTGAAATCTTGTCTAAACTGCACAGACTGCCTGACTCAAGTGCCACAGTGATGGTTGGAATTACATAGGCATGGAGAAGCGTCACTTCTGAATAGCTGTGCCATTGTGGAGAGTAGATTGAACAAGAACCAGGTAACCAATATACACCACCAAAGTGGGCACCCAGGTGTGAAGAGGACTTTATATTTTGCCAGATCTGTTGACCCATTAGTGCCCTAAAAACCTATTGAATCTTTTGTCAAAGCCTGCCAGTCAATTGATCCAGCACCAGTGCATTGGAAGAAGGGGATACTTGGTGTAAAATTAACTTGGAGTAGATTATTGATGGACATTACTTATTACAGAGGCAGTCATTTTCTAACACTCATTGATTGCAGAGGCGGTCATTTTCTAACACTCATTGATTGCAGAGGCGGTCATTTTCTAACACTCATTGATTGCAGAGGCGGTCATTTTCTAACACTCATTGATTGCAGAGGCGGTCATTTTCTAACACTCATTGATTGCAGAGGCGGTCATTTTCTAACACTCATTGACTGCAGAGGCGGTCATTTTCTAACACTCATTGACTGCAGAGGCGGTCATTTTCTAACACTCATTGACTGCAGAGGCGGTCATTTTCTAACACTCATTGACTGCAGAGGCGGTCATTTTCTAACACTCATTGACTGCAGAGGCGGTCATTTTCTAACACTCATTGACTGCAGCGGTCATTTTCTAACACTCATTGACTGCAGAGGCGGTCATTTTCTAACACTCATTGACTGCAGAGGCGGTCATTTTCTAACACTCATTGACTGCAGAGGCGGTCATTTTCTAACACTCATTGACTGCAGAGGCGGTCATTTTCTAACACTCATTGATTGCAGACCTTCTTGATTCACGATATGGTAACCTCTGCATCGACAGAATTCCATTAGTATTATTCATCAGCTGGAATCAATTTTCGATCTTGACAGATAAAGACACTGTATTTAACTAAGAACTTAAAGAAATTTTTAAATAGCTGAAAGGTACCTGAGATTCCGGTGCACTCATGTATCAGCTTGGAATGGGATTGTGGAATGCTGTCATACAAGTATCAACACCATTGCAGCCAAAAAACAATGTTCAGTGACAGAGGCGAACTATTGGTACAGTGTTACTCCCAAGGACAGTCTTTCAGCTTCCAAAGCACCAGCTAACATGCTGCATAGGCACCACATCCAGGTACGAAACATCGATACCATGCCATCATTTGCACCACAAAACATTCAAGGAGTATACTAAAAAGGGGACATCGTCTGGGCAAAGTTTCCACACAGTAGATACATGACTAAATTCAAAACAGGTCGCGTAACCCAAGTTTTCAGTCTACAGTCAGTGCAGATTGATGGAATACCATGGCTTGTGAAGAATTTATGCCCTTTTTCGGGATCATATTTATCATCATACTCTGGTAGCGACACAGAGGAGAGTGAATGATTTGTGTATTTCAAATCTAGTTCTCCAGGTGATTCCTTCAGTACTAGCAGTTCAGAGACCAATGCCAGAGCTCCTGATTACACTCCAGGCTGTAGTTTGTCTGAGAAAGAGATACTCGTTGTTCCTCTTTGAAAGAGTATCTGACAGAAGAGACCTGCCCTGGGATGCATCAGCTGTAATCAGGAGATGGGGGCGGGGAGTGTAACAGAGAACAGAGACTTACCTCAGCGACTCAAAAGAGCCAGAGTTGCATGTATGTTTTGCAAGGGAGTGTGGAAACGGTGAATCAGTGAGCTTTGGACAGCACTTTGTGCGATAAAGGTGGTAGTGTTGATGATATGCTCATTTAAGAGGGGTTGAGTTTTTCATTCATGACGGTGAGTGGCATATTAGAGATCAAGATGAGAAGTGTGGATTTGTTTTTAACCTAGTAAACCTATTGAACTCATATTACCTTTCTTTTCCTGTATGTGTGTGTGCTTCCAACCAATTTTTTTTTTTTTTTTTGCAACAGGAACTCCTTTCCATTTACTAGTTTCTCTGATAACTACAATCTCCCAAAACATAAATGCGATATCAATTGCTGTCTTCTATCTTCTTGAATCCCATTTATCTTTTATCCTTTCTTCAATAACCACTGTACCCAGTCTTTTGTTTCATCTAGCTTGAGGTTTTTTTTTTTTTTTTTTTTTTTTTTATAAGCGTTTCACCCCGAGCAAGGCATGTCACTGCCACTACTGCGCAGGGGGCTACGTAGAGTGGAGAAAGGCTGATTAAATATAGGAAATGTCAGAGGGTGGGTGATAGGCGGGTAAGGATACCGAGAATGAGGGTTGGGTAGATGAGAGTGTTGTGAGAATAGTTGGGAGTTAGCGTGATAGGAGGTGTCTATTGACCCTACATTTAAACATCTGGAGATTGTAACTGTCGGGAAAGCAGACTTGTGGAAGGGAGTTCCACAGGCGGGAAGCACGAGAAAAGAAGCTGTTGGAGTAGAATTTACGGTTACATCTTATTTGTTTAACTGTAAAAGGGTGGGACCTAGTTGCTAATCTAGTATCTCGTGTAAATTCGTGCTTAGGCGGCACCAGTGATCTAAGCTCATCGGAGCAGAAGCCATGAAAGTACTTGTAGAAGAAGCACAGGGAAGCCACATCACGCCGGTGAGAGAGCGGCTGCAGCCGGTCTGCCAAGTCAGTATCAACCACGTTACAGATCCTCCTTTGTATTTTGTCAAGAAGCCCAAGGAGAGCAGCAGGGGCACCCGACCAGATATGGCAGCAATATTCAATACATGGGCGGATGGTAGATTTGTATATGTGCAGAATAGATTCAGGTGGGAAAAATTTCCGGGCCCTGCACAGGAAGCCCACTTTCATAGCAGCAGATTTGGCAATGGATTCAATATAGTCATTCCATTTGAGGTCCGCCGAGAGTGTAAGGCCAAGGAGGCATAGTATTTTACTCTCTGGGAGGCTAGCCTGTCCCATGCTAATAAAAAAATGTGTATAGTAATTACTGCAATGAATTAGGTTTATCTGTTCATGTGAGTAAATTGTTTTGTTTTTAGGTTAGACATATACTGAATTCAGTAAACTTGAAAAATAGTTCTAGAATAATTTTTGAATTAACAACTTATGATTAAATTTCATTTTGTTTGACCTGTATGTAAAAATGTTTAATATGCAAAATTAAAAACATAAGCCATTTGAGTATTTTTTTTTTCCTTCCCTCTAAAATATCCTGTATTTTTACATGGTTACTGGTTTCTTTTAATATGCAATATTATAACATAATGAGGGCAAAAAATGTTTATACTGGTTTTCAAATATCACAAAGATAGTAAAAATGTTTTACACCAAGGATGCAATAAGTGAATATAATTTACTGCTATTACAAGCACATTTAGTAATCAGGTAATTTTGCTGAACCATTCCCAACATGCTGTTATGTTTTAATAGCATTTTCCAAATCACTTTTATTTAAAAAAAAAATATTGTATTAAATAGAACCTGGAAAGCATTAATGAATATGGTAAAATATGCAACATTAATGTAATTAATAGAATATGAGAGAAATATTAATTTAGTTTTGAATCAGTAAATACAATTTTACAAATGGTGTGGTTGCATAATCCATTAAATACAAGAAATTTATAGCTTGTCATTAAAAATGTTCCTTTTTTTAAAAATTTAATTCAGGAAAGTAATGTTTCATGAATACTTGCTTTAACTCGTTTTTAGCAAAAGTTTTGCTCCCCAAAAAGTAGCAGTCTTACTAATAAGATTGCTTGATGTGTGTTGTCAAATTAAACTGTTAGTTATTTTTATATCTAAAAGAATGCTTAATATCCTAAAACTAAATAATTAAAAATATTTCATATTTGTATATGTATATATCCTTGAACATATGTTTTTAAACTAAAGTTTATTTTATTATATTTCAGGTTTACAACCTATCTCAGAATATACAAGAAAATGACTTACAACACCTTCAGGTAAAAAACATGTTTATTTGTGCCAAATAGGCATAGACAGGAACATTTATAACTAGTCCTTAAACATCATCATCTCTATGATATTTAGAAATATATAATCTATAAAATTATGTTGATACTTTAATAACTCTTAATTTTCTTTTTAAAAAAATGATCTGCATATTATGTTTGTTGATGATCTTCGATATACTGAAAGTTTTTTGTGCTAGTGTTGAGGTTCTCCACCACCATTTTAAAATATTATCAACTCATCCTTGTCCACTTTTGTATTACAAGAGACAACAACTAAATGCTTAAATATGATAGGTATTTTTCATTTCTTTCTGCTTCCCTAAACTACTTCATTGACTTTTAAAGACCAGTTTAAATTCCACAAAATTGGCAGAATCTCTTGTACCTGCTATAATATCTGAAAAACTTGATACAATTAAATATTATAGAAAAGTATATTTTATATGTAGAGGGTGAGATGAGTGAATTGTTGCCATTTTCTATTTTTAGCTTTATGTATGTTGTTTGTTTTTGACTTTCTTGACTACACAGTATAGTAGGGTCAGTTGACATCGTCTGTGAGAAAAAAAAGCACCATAATGCAATTCACTCCACCAGGAATTTAAAAACAGCATACTGTACTACATAATGTACTGTTTGGCAATCACGCTGGAATCTCCAATTAATAGTGGTTGGGTTTTAATCAAAGAACAGTGCAGAGGATTTAGAAAGTTAGATGTGTCTAATGGTGATTACAAAGATAAGAAAAGAACTCCTAAATTTGTTGATGTCTCAAATTCAACATTGAAGCCTATATCAGGTGCCTTGAGAAGGTTGTGTGGAAGACCCTATTTCTGGCAGCAAAATTTTTCACCATGCCACACAAGCAGGAGAATACAGACAATTTTTGCGACCATACACCCCTTATATCTGGCTACCTATCTCTCCAGACTGCAAACAAGGAGACTGTTCAGAAGAAATGTCAATTTTACTGAATAAATTTACTGTTTAATATTTCAACATATTTTATGCAATTTTGTTAAATATATTTCTGTTAAAATGAGCTGTCAGTGTTATTTTCCCTTTTGCATAATTTAGGCAACAATTTATCCATCACACCTTGTATATTGTAGTCAGAGATGTGTACATGGGAAATACATTTTGGAATGAAGGCCTGAAAAACTGAAAATACCCCTAATATACAAGAATATAAAAAATATAGTAGATTCATAGATGGTTTTCCAATATATATATATATATATATATATATATCAAATATACTTTTGTTCAAAGTTGTATAAAAAAAAATGTAAATACTTTTTATTCACCTCCTCCTCCTCCTCAATAATGATAAAATAGTGATTAGATGTGTACATAAATATGATAATAGTGATTTAATAGTATTTAGATGTATTCATGAAATAAAAAGTTTTAAAATAAAGTTCTGTATACTTTTGATACTGTGTCAAGAACTGAATATGGATTTCTAATTGCAGTAAATTATTGTAAAATGTACAGCAGGGATTTTTTTCATAATAAAGAAAATTTCATTTTGCAGTGTTTGAAAGTAAAATATCAATGGAGGTTCTAGAATATAAGATGTTTATATATAAATAATTATTAAATTGAAATTCCTCACATAAATAAGTTTATATACACTTTTATTTTCAACTGATTTCTTTATAATATATTATAACTTTATTTTGAATTTATATTCAGTCAGTGGCTAACTTAAGAATTTTTACATACATTGATAGAAAATAAAATTGAAACACACTGAATATATGTTTCAATTTAGTCACAATTAAATGTAAGTTAATCTAGCTGGATTACAATAAATGATCACACATAGAATTCAAAATATTCACAGATTCCAAAATAAGGAGTGTATCAAAAGTATTCAGATACCATGTTAATATACTGAATATCCTCTTTGAGCTTTAATACAAGCCTGTAATTATGCATTTATATGATGATGCAGATGGTGAAGATTATCCTGCAATATATTATTCCATATCTCTTGACATTTTGTTACAGCAAGAATTGAGTAATATAATGCCAAAATGGAAAGAATCCTATTCTCCAACACTGTTTTTATGTATAGAAAATGTATTTTCTCACAACTAGAGTTGTAAATGGGCTGAATTGATATTCTATAGATGTTCAGTAAGTTTAGATGTGTGATTGTGTTGGCTAGGGAAGTTGTCAAACATCTTGCATATAATATTGAGTATTATGGGTATCATGTTAGTGGGTATTATCTTGCCAGAACAACATGTTGACTTCCCATTGTAACCAAATATATATGGTAGTATTTATTATTCCTTCCATAAACATAAAAAGTGAAATTAATAGCATCTTACACCTTAGAAATGTGGTTTCTGTCGCATTGGTACACTCTGAAAGATATTACTTTCCAAGTTTACCTTGCACACACAAATGACAATCAATTACATAGGGACAAAACATTCTTCCAGTTAATATTATGCATCACCATTGAAGACATACATAAGTGTTGTTGTGTACATAAAAGTCTGGCTAGATGTACATGTGTCTGTGATTTTGCTGCAAGTTCAAACCCTTAGATGTACAAATGTTACGAGTTTTCAGAAGCTCATGAGATCAATGCAGGCATCTCCCAAATCTTTCTCCTCTTTCTGATGTTAATAATCTTCCAAGGGACATTTACATTAGTCCATATTTATGTAGATGAGTTTATGGACACACTTTTTGGTTTTAATCAATTCATTCCAATCATAGTAATAATGCCACTAAGATGAAAGGTGCTACTGGAAATGAAAGAGAATGAGAAGACATTAGTAGAAACCAAAAAACCCAATCCTAAACAGGAAACAAAGGATAAACTGCTACTTCTCTTCAAAAGACTTGAGTGGAATACGTATCTGATCTTTGAACCAATACCTCATTTAAAAATACTCTCAGATTTTTAAATCATTCGTCCTTATTAAATCTTTGAAGAAGCTTGTTATAAGTGAAACATGTTAGATTAAAGACACTTTTTCCTACTTGTTCTTTATTTATTCTAACAATGGTGAATATATAATTTAATAAAATATTATTGGACTTTATTTTCGAAGAATAAAATTGATAAACAAAAACTGAAATTATTTATGACTCAATAGATTCAGTTTGTCAGTTTATTTATAGTTTAACCATTCACAAAGGAATGTTTGACATTGTTGCTTTACACATTTCTCTTCATGTTTCATATTAGAGTAATTTTTTGTATACAACAATACTGATGTGAAAAAAATTTTCTTTAAATATTAAAGTTTACTAAATACAAGAATCAAGAGCCAGTCACGGTAAAGGGTTACTGTCAAAATAATTATGATAGATGAGGTGTATGATATGAATAAAAGAGGTGCTAGAAAGTGAATATTATAAGAATAATGAGGACATATAAGATAACTCTTGACTTGAAGAGATGAAGATTGTAGTGTTCAGGGAAGCCTCCACTCAGAAGCCTACTCCACAAAGTAGTAGTTCTTGAGAAAAAGTTGTGTTAAGGAATATATTTAGGAAAGAAAATAAATGCCAGTACTTTTTAAATAATTTGTTTACCATGTGAAAGAGTTTATATCAGGAAGACATAATGTGATCTAAAAGCATGTATCTATGAACACAAAAGACAACCATTCAAACTCCTTTTTTAATACACAGGAACAAAGCTGGTCATAACTTTGATTTACAAGTTCCCTTCTAATTAAAAAAAAAGAACAATTTTTTTAAAGAGAAAGTATTTTGAGAGCCTAATAATAACTATATTACCAACTATAAATATTTGTCAAAAACATTATATTGCATTGCCAACCTTTATTGAATCCATTCTTAAAGAATCTAACATATGTTTATCTATAACAAACAGTATATACTTAAAAATGTTCCCAAATCAACATGCAAAAAATCAACCAAATTTTACTAGACCCCCCCCACTCTACACACACAAGTACAAATATACATTATCATCTGATTCCCACATAGACTAACAATAATTTTTATATATTTATATGCTTAGAGCAATATTTATGGTTCTTCAGGTAAATTTGGAATCCATTAATTTATTGAAACTTCATATGGATACTCCATATTTACAGCATTTTCATTTTTCTGTTTGAAGTCCATATTTTTCAGTTATCTCTCAAAGTGTTTTAAGCTACAGAAATTAATCTGAAAGTGTATAAGTTTATTAACATACATGTCAGTTTCCTTGAAGAAAATTGTTTCAAAAGAATGATTTGGTAAGTTATGAAACAAAAAAAATACTCTCAAAGGAGATTATGTTCATTATCTCGAAGATATAAGGGAAAGTTTTTAATTATACAAGGGTTTAGTCAATACCATTAAATGAATAAACTTAAAACATAGAAACATTCACGTAGAAAAATTCTTGTATTAGAATACTTAATATTCCCATGTATTAGTTGTATCAGCATTTTCATATTAGCTATCTTTATCATTATAATTCTTTATAATAAAATCTCTTCCATGAGTATAAAAAAAGAAAATTCTTTTTTAACCTCTAGAAGTACAAAACATTTTTAATAGACAAAATAGTTTTGATGTATGAACTCTTATATAAGAGCAGATAACTGGTACTGAAACGGTAACTAATATAGTGGTATTTATCAAATGCTAAATGGGTAACTTGTTGAAGTAGATAATATTGATATATTAAATTTTAGCATAAATTATGAAGATTTTAGTTTAAGGGTTGTATCTGTCAGAACTTACAAATTAAAGTTTGATTTAATCATTTATTTTCAAATAATTATCAATTCATCACTTATCAGAGTTTATTTGTTGACATGGTTCAGATAACAAATTTAAAATATTTTCTGAGGTGTTTTAGACGGACTGATTAATAATGCCATTTCTAGATACATTAATATAATTTCTTATTAATAATTTAAATGATGAAATTATTTTCTGAAAATTATCAACACATTTTCTTAATTGCATTTTATTTTTTTAATTAAAGATAATCTTTTGACAACTAAAAAAATAACTACTTTAAACTTGAATGTTTAACTCAAAATGATTAGTACTTTGTTAACCAGTTTTTATGCAAGTTATTAACAGATCAAATGTTTTAGATTTATATATTGGAAAAGAATACATACAATTTATGCCCATGAAATTAAATAAAAATAAATTCTCATAAGAAAATATGATAAAAGATCTAAGATTTTAATCTTAGTAAACACTAGCTTTTAAAAAAGTAACACTTTTTAAAAGGAAACCCTTGGGAAATTATTAAGTCATATTAATTACTAATATATATATATATATATATATATATATATATATTCTAAACATATGCTGTTAAATATAAGAGACAATGAATGTCTATTATATTTAATCATGAGCCATTCTAAACGTATTTTTGCTTTAATTTCAGTTGAAAATAAAGACAAAAATTCTCCAACATTTGGATAATTATTTATTGATTTTCTTCTAAGCTTTCGGCTCACATGAGCCATCTTCAGAGAGGTTATTTAGACTGAAATACAATAACATCCACCATCACCGACGATTTTATTTTGTGTTGACATAAAACTCCGCTTGGCAACGGCAATAGTTACCAAAAATAATGAATGAAGTTCTTAAATTTGCGATGCAGTTTTATGACGTCACACCACATGATAGCATGAAATGACAACAAAACCATGTAGTCAAATGCAATGTAATATGTTATTTCCGGTTTTAAAGTTGATTTTATTGAGTGTTGGTTGTTTAGATTTGATGTACATGGCCTCCAATATCTGAAGGTTCTTTTTACTGTGTGTATGAGTAAGGATCACCGTATTGTTGACCAAAATATGTCTGATATTACCTACATGTTTATGTTTTTCAGAGAAATGTTGTTTAATAGTACTCTGATCAGAAAGATGACATGTAAGTCTACGGGAGAGTGTGGTTGTAGTAAAACCAATATATGTACTAGGTTTTTTATTAGTATCAGAGATGCAATCTCTGAATGGGCATGTAAATTGGTACACTACATTGGTTTTTTGTAGAGAATTTAGTTTAGTGCTTGTTGGGTTATTATAGACTATGAGGTCAATTGTTTTAAACTTTTTATAATATATAATGAGTTTAATTTGATTATTACTTTCCACCGGTTTAACATTTCTACGTATTATGTTTTTGAGTTTTTTCATCTTGTTTATAATTATTATGTATTTGGTTGCAATAGTATAAGTTAATCGTGTTATGTTTATTTTGATGTAAACCATTATTATTAATATTATCATTATTGTTAGAGCTATTGTTAATTTTGTTGAGATACATTTTAATTTGTTAATCAATAACGGAGTTAGGAAATCCATTATTGACTAGTGTTTAATGGAGCATGGCCCCTTTAATCAGGGAGGAATACCTCCCTGATTAAAGGGGCCACGCTCATTTTCAGACTTTTAAACCATTCATTCAAGAACTATCACATTACTTGACAAGACACAAAATTGTTGAAACAAAATGGCTACTTTTGTAGTGATATTGTAACATATCCATGTTATAATTTATGAATATATATATATATATATATATATACACACACACACACACACACACACACAAGGAAAAAGACAATTTTATATATGAAGTAATACTGCAATACACAGGACAAAAAAATCTCATCATGATACCCAGTTTGATAAAGGCATACCTGGCATATGCATTATAGCAAATTTAAATGTTATGAGAACAGGTTTTGTTAAAAGTAGGTACCTTCACTAAATTGCTGAAAAAACAGTATAGTATAGAGGGAAAAGATCCCAAACTTAATAAAAACAAATTTTCCCATCAAATGTTTATGTTATTGTTAAGAGGAAAGATCAAAGTATTTTTCAAGTAAACCTTTTTAACACATTTGAAATTTTGGTAAAAATTTTGTTTTTATTTTCGTTAGCAGGAAGCCACATGGTTATGCAAGTTTACAGTGGAAAACATAATATTACATAACTCATTTTTTTCTGGTGACGCACATTAATTTGGAAATAATTGTTAGATTTTAATTAAACTTTCAGGACTTATTTACAAATAAATGAAATTATTTTTGAAATCATTATTTTTAAAAAAATCTTTGTAAAAATATTTTTTATCTCAGTTAACATATATCATGAAATTACAAGACATTAAATTCTGTAGGCAAAATTGATTTTATTAGTTAAACACAGGACTCATTGGGAATGTAAACCATGTATTATTTTTTTCAACCATTTAGCCCCTTTTACTGAAAATCTACTCTGAACTGTAAAATAAAAATGCAATAAAACTGACATTATTTAATTTGATAAACTTTTAAATTTTTTAATAAATAATATAAATTAAGAATATTATAGTCTGAAAAAAAATTTTTTCAATTGATAATGAAATTTTTAGAAATTTGTTTTCATTTTCATTTTCTTTTTTTAATTATAATAGTTTATAATGTTTCAAAAATATTTTTAAACTATTCCAAAGACTTGTAGACATTAGGTTGGTAAGTTATGAAGTGAAGACTATATTTACTAATCAAAAATTGAAAAGTTTAATACAAATCATTTAGCTATTGTATTTTTTAAAATAATTTTTAATTATTTTTTCTTTTTTTTGTGTGTGTATTTGAATTTTTTTTTTTTCATGGTAATTTTCTATATGTACATTTAAAGGTTATGTGTTTCACAGTTTCTTCCCCTTACAGGAAAAAAAAATAAGATAAGTGTATGGTATTCACAAGTGACATAATTGTACAATTTTTTTTCCTGTAAGGGGAAGAAACTGAAACGCATAACCTTGAAAAGTATTGATATGATAATCTTGATGAAATTATATCCTGTTGTTTTGACAGTCCTTGAACTCATTTTTTATTTCCATTTTATATTACAAATAAAAGTAGCATTAAACTAAAAGCTTACATAAGAATATCTAATATGATAAGACAATACAAATAGGTAGCAAAATTAATCAAATAATTTACATTAAAATTTATAATAAAAATTAGAAAGCAATATCTTTTTAAAACTTGAATGATTTTGTATTGATAATGAAAAAATTGCCCTTTTCCATATAGGAAACATTTAATATTCATTAGCTATGCACTTATTGGTTGAAATTTATAAAATCTTTCTATGAATCCAGTTTTTTAGGAAATTAGATGTCACATGTCCACTAACTTTTATCAGTCTTTCTAATATTTATAATAATTTTTTTCTAAACTTTTTGCTTATGGTAGTGTGTAAAATTAAGTTTGATTATATAATTATTTTCTCTTCTAGTTATATGTGCTATACATTTTTGTAGTTGCTGCTGTTGAAAGTCTTCAACTGATATGGTTTTTCATTTTTTAATTTGAAAAAAATTAAAATGTAACAATTATCTATTTTTAGTGTGTGTGTGTGTGTGTGTGTGTGTGTGCAAGCTTAAAAACTGAAAATAATGATGTTGATAAAATTAACAGGTTAGCAAAAATATTTTTATAAACACAACCTATTTAACTGTATTAATGTGTTATTCACAGCTCAGGCATAAAACTGCAATTATATCAATTCCTATCATTTACAGTTAATAGTTAACACAACCAGACTACTTTTTTCCATATTTCCTTTCATGTAATTTCTTAATATACAGTTAATATGCATTAAAAGTATATTAACATTACTATGATAAATATAACTATGTTTATTATCCAAGATTAATAAATTAATGATTTACTCTTCTTGAGAAACATTCTGAATTTTTTTCATTTTTTTTTTTTTTTTTTTCTTAATTTTTTCTTTATTTTTTTCTTTCAGTTTTATATTGCATTGAATTTATTAAATTCTTATTACAGTTGTTCACAGAATATGGCCGTCTGGCATTAGAAGCCAATGACAACAGTTCGAAGCCATTTCAGGTAATTTAAATAATTTTCTCTTAAGATATTCATGTGAAGATGCTAATAAAACAGCTAATCCCTTAAACATAACTACCATTCTTATAAAATGTTAAAATAAGATTGGATTTGAGGAAAAAAAAGTTATCCAATTGATAATTGATAACTTATTAATATTTTTTCTGTATTTTAAATAAATTTCATACCAGTATTATTGGAAACCCAGTTTTTCATTGACAAACAGCATTTTTATCAGTTGATATATTTCATGCAAATAATCATTTACATATTTAGCTATAGTAATTTTATTCATTAAAAGTCAATTAAAATGGTTTGGTAGCTGCTTGAGTACTTTGCATACTTGTTTTGAATTAACGCTAAAATACATGTCTGAATCCCAATGTTCATCCTACTACTGCAGATATATTTCATGCGTGTTTATGTATATGGGAGGTACTGAAAAGCTTTTGGCTAAGAAAATTTCTTATGTTTATTCATTTGGTCAGTTTTAAAAAGTGGGCTAGGCTAAGAATTTTTCAATATCCCCTTATATTCAAATAAAATTTATTAAATTCAACTGACAATTTTATTTCTCTAATTTTCAAGTAAGTTGTTGTACATCCAAACTGAAATTGTAAACAAAGTGTCTAAAGTTCATGTTTTTGTTTGAGCCTTTTTGACCAACACAGTCATTATCATAAACAGTAAGTTGACAGTATGATAGACAACATTTTGTTGATTACATCCTAGCATTTTTGTAAGACCCCAATTAAAATTCAAATATATGCTTATCATATAAATAACATTAAGGGTTTCACAAAGCTTGACTGCACTGGAGTAATAATGTGTCAATGTTTTATACATATTAGAAATATATACATCTGTTATATACACTTTAAAATAAGCATACATTGCTTCCACTAAATTCCAACAATTTTGTATAAACTTCTGTCTTGCACATCCAAAGTATCTTTTTTATCATTATGGTAACATTTACACACAGACAAATAGTATAACTATTGATTCACCTCTTGGTCTGACTTGATATAGTTTCTACAGGACTCATGTAGAAAACAAAATCTTTCTTAACTTTGTCGTACCTGTTCAATATATTAATGGCATATTTCACCTACAAGCAAAAAAAGGTTTCTTCTCAATTACAATAGTCAATGTACTCACCACTATA
This sequence comes from Ascarosepion bandense, assembly GCA_037127315.1. Classification (NCBI taxonomy): domain Eukaryota; kingdom Metazoa; phylum Mollusca; class Cephalopoda; order Sepiida; family Sepiidae; genus Ascarosepion; species Ascarosepion bandense. The sequence goes on along the minus strand of JBBBDQ010002170.1, from coordinate 1,020,038 downwards.
AAGTAGCTGTTATAAACACTGTGATTAACTCAAAAAATTTTTTTATATAATAGTAGTAGTATGCATCCATTTATTTCACAAAATAATGATAGAACTCTGTTTGGTCAAGATTCAGTCCTTATGTCAGCAGTGTCTGGAGTGGTTTGACTTTGTTTGGCACTCTTTTCTGCATGTTTGACAGATGAAGCTGGAGTGTTGAATAAAGGTCTGAAACTGCTCTCTCTGCTTTTTCTGTTTTCTGATCTCCACCTGTTGGTTTTTCGTTTGCTTGCTTTTCATGACTCTTTCTTGAAAAGCATGGCACCAACTACTGTGATTGTTTGCCAGCTGTTAGTGCCTGTGAGTTTTAGGTTCCTCTTGCAAATGTCCTTAAAACAGTGCAGAGCAACATACCAGACAGTGTCCGGTGGCCAGCTCACCATACATGATGCCTTTTGCTATACAACTGTCATTTATTCAATGTACATGACCTAGCTATCAAAGACTTGTTGACAAAGATGCATGTTCCAGGAGTTTGCTTGCCCCAGCACAGCAGTTTTTCTGTTTCTCCATGTGATATTTGAGGATTTGTCATAAGCAGCAGAGATGACTAAGGACACATGCCTGGAATATTTAGTTTGGTGTGCAAGGTCAACATACATTTTTACTCAATTTGGCCAACACTGATCCCATCAAGCAATAGGTTACTGGTGATAGTAGACCCCATATATGACTTCAATTATCATATCATCTGATACTAATTGATGGAGATGCAAAAACATTTTCACTTATGATGTGTGGTGTGTGTGGTTTTTTTTTTTACATCAGTAGCCAGTACAAATTCCTCATAAACATGAACGAACTAACTAATCATATGCTGGAGATCACTTTTGGTGATGAAAGTTGTATCGTCAGCAAATAACATTACTCTGACTACTGTGTACACTTTTCTTTTTTTTTTCCCTCATGTAGCCAAAGTTGTATAGTTTACTATTGCTTCTTCTGTGTATGTATATGTATTCTTCAAATTGTTTGAATTTAAAGCTCAATAATATGGAAAAGATGATGTCAAAGTTGGGCCTAAAACACATCCTTGTTTTATGCTACTCTGAATCATGAAGAGCATTAAAGTCATAGCTGACTACATGTTCTCATAAAAGGTGATGAAGCTCAACAATTGAGGACAGCCAATTTTTGTTAGTAAATGAAACAGACCTTTTCTTGCTTACAACTTTTGAGAGATTGATGAAGACGATGTATAGTGGCATCTATCAAGAGGAGATCATGTCAATTGTGGATCTTTTATCCCTAAATCCACATTAGGATTCCAAGTAGATGCAATCAACAAGGATTTAGAGTTAAAACCACTCGGGTGAAAACTTTTCCAACAATGCTTAACAGTGTATTTATTACAGCCAAGTACAGTTGCTCTCTATCTTTGTAGAGCATAATTTATCTTGGCATTGTGCATATCCTGAGAAACATTGCTTTCACTAGGAGAGTATGATGTGGTTTCAGTAAAACTGGCTTCCTGCATTTGATAATCTCTGGTGGTATACTATATTCATCCAGTTCTTTTCCAAAAGCAATAGTATAAGTGGCTGTGCTGGGCTCTCCCTCTGTTGTTTCAGAGTCCAGCACTTCCAAGACTGGTAGACCATCAATATCATCAAGTGCATCTTTAGTGATGGAATTTTCTCTGTATTAAAGTTCTATGTAGTGCTTAACTATCGTCTTAACTTTTTCATAATAAATATCTCTATCTTTGATTTCAAGGGTGCAGACTTCTTTGTTGGTTTGCCAGTTGCTTGCTTAATACCCTCATACATGTCCCATGTGTCCAAAGTGTGTTGGAGCCAGTAGTCATTTGCACAGTGGTGTGCAAATTGCTGGACTTTGCTGTAAGTAGCTTTCAGAGCCTGCAGATTTTGCAAGCTAGTATCACATTTGAATCTAATCAGCACACTGCATTTAGCATTAATGACCAACTCTAATGTGAAGATGTTAATTGAGACTGGAGCATTATAGATGATATTCTGAAAGGAGTTTCATCTGTCTTCACACTGAGGAATCACTGGAAAGGGTCTCCACAATTTTTTTTAAATAGTTGGTTTTGCTAGTATGAATACTCAACTAGCATTTCTTCTTTGAATAATGGAGTTTCTTAGGTTTTAACTTTACCTTTAAAAATGCCAGGTAGTAGTCAGTGTCACAATTGGTGCTGTGGTAATCTATGGTGTTGCAAATGTTGTTTAGGGAATCACATCAGGTGATCAACCAGATCTAACTGCTGCCAATGATTTGAACTTGGATACTATGTGTCAAGCCTTGTTCTGGAAATAGGTATTTGTCAAAGACAATTTGTGATAGCAGCAGAACTGTATAAGTTTGATCATTTTTTTATTCATTTTGCTTATACTATGGTGACCTAACACATTTTGCCAAGACACTTGATCAGTGCCCATCTGCACATAGAAGTCTCCTAGGAAGTAAATATTTTCTTATGCTGGGATACACTTGACAATGATGTCAAGTTGAACACAGAACTGGTCTTTGACTACAGGTATGAATTGGAGTGTTGATGCACACAAGGTTTACAAAGCCTCCATATGTTGAGAGGCAAAGGATGAGAATTCTCTCTGTGCCACCTGCTAGAGGTTCAATCCCATAGAGCAATGTTTTCCTGACAGTGAATCCAACTATATGTTCTCTGCATTCAATGAATCCTCTCCGATAACAAGGTTCAGTGTTCCTTCTTTAGAGATCCACTGTTTGGAAGTTACATTTTCTGTAAAACTGCTACATCAATGTTCAGCCTGTTTAGCACACAATCAATCCCTGCAGTAAAACAATCATCATCAATTTCCAAAAGTTCAACAGGTAGATTTGTGTTCAGTTTGTACTTTCCAACTAATCATATAAAAAAAAAAAATAACACTGGATTTTGTTATTTAGTTCATGGTTAACAATGCAGCTTTAAACTTCAAGCACCCTCACTGAAGCAGGCAGTCCATGGTGGGGAAGTCGCCTACTATCTGGGATTTGCTTGACTTGTGATCTCACACTGTTGAAGACAACTTATAGCATTCAATTCTGCACTAGTTGCATGAACTTACTATAATTCATAAAATAGTCTCTCTTTTGTTACTAAGTGGTAAAACAGGAATGCACTTTCTATGATGCAAGTATGGGCGATAATATATTGAAACCATGTGCTGCCCATGCCACATGAGCTCCTTTCAGCTATACCAGCAAGATCCAAGGAATGCAGATAATTAAAATTAGCATCGGCTTGACTGCAAGGCTTGCTAGAAAGCTGTCAGTGTTGTCTTTAGTGCTCCATTCCAGATTTTGTGTTTGGATTTACTTCTATAGTCTTTTTTGTGTTTGAATATTGGCTGCATAGCAGGGGAAGTTTAAAAACCAGGGTTTTCTTTCCCTGGATAAACTGTTTTCTATCAAAGTATCTGGTTATGAGACAGCAGTGGTTCACCTTCATCCTTCTCTGACTTAGAGATGGAGTTATCAGAGGCTATTTTGAGACATGCATGAGATCATTTTCTGGAAGAGTGGGAGCTTGTCTCCACTACCACCCCTGGCTATGACAACATTTGGAATATATATAATACACATATATTAACATTCCTTGCATTATGTGTTTTAGAAGCTCCTAAGCAGTTAAATTCTTGGTATATATTATTTTGTAAAGAATTAACTAACAGAAAACAAATATTTATCAACAATAATTTATTCAATCATATTGAAACCAATCAACAAAAACAATTTTTTAAAAATAAAATAAAAATAACACAAACAACCATCCTGATTGATGTAATAAAATAAACACATTCCATCCCTCCTCTTGCTTTTGACCATCCATTATAATAAAATAAATGTTTTCAGCACTAAAGCTGAATTAGTCAAATAAAGCTTAATAATAATTTACTTCGAGTTGTTATATTCCACAATGTAAACAAGATTAAAACATTAACTTATTCTACTGTAACCAGATGTACAGTAATTACAAACATGATGAAAAGGCCATTAAAAATACAATTTGCCAGTACTTTTTACCTAATGACTGCAATAAATACTTTAGATTTATCATCTATTATTAAAAGTTTAAAACATGTAATCTGATCATTACTATTAACTAAGGAGTTCTACCATCCCTCCAAGTAAAAAATAATGTTATTTTTTAATTTCTGTCTTGAAAGATAACTAATAATTATTAAATATTAAATTCTTCTATTTCATAATATGTAATATCAACCATCAAGTAAAAACAACCAAAATTCAATACTACCAAAATATATATCAGTTGCAGCAAGGAAAAACTAAAAATATTTTACAAAAGAAATATCTCACTTTAAATAAAATATTGTCCCACTGCAGTAGATGGTATTGTAAAGTGTGCATAAGATATCATATATAATATTTGATGCTTTCATTTTCCTATTTATACAACTGCTGTTAAACTATTATAAAACATATAGGTATCATTCTTGTACATATGATGTCACTTGTGAGTATGTTTGAATTTGTATAGTAGAATTTAAAGAAATGCTCGTATGTAGCCAACAACATCACATTTACTATACTAATAACATTCAGTTCTTGATAATGGCTAACTTGTTCAAAATTAATCAAATAAAAACAGAAAAAAATATGAACTTTGGATGGTTTATCCACAATTTTGATTTAGTTATACAACTTATTTGAAAATGAGAGAAATGTAATAAAAATTTCAATACTGCAGTTATTGTTGGTTACATTCAATAAAGCATCATTTGACATTTTGTATAAGAGTTTACAAATATTATACTTTTCAAAACCTTGAGAGTTAATCACCTAAGCCATTGAAAATTGATTTGTTTGAAATTAATTTTTTTTATAAACCTCAGGATAAGCTCTTTCTTTTTTTCTTTTTTTTTAACTTTTAACCATGTAATCTTTTTTCAGACATTGACTTTTCTGGTTCGGGATTGGAGTTTCCAGTATGAATATTCTTATGGACTGGATGGTGGAAAAGAGATCTTGGAAAAGCGATTGAAAGTGAGTAATGTTGTTAGTAATCTGGTGTTATTTATTTGCTAAAAAGAACAAAAAGGTAGATTACATTTACACAGAAATCCAAATTATGAATTGCGATTACTTTTACACTGAAGATTAATGACTGAAGATACAAAGTGCACTTTATTTTTTTAATATAAACAACTCCCTTTAGAATAACTCTTATAAAGTTACATTTTTTTTTATAAATGTCATATATGCACATGTTATTTAGTGGTAAATATATGAGACAATTTTAATCTTCTGTTATAAAAATTAGATTTTAACTAATTTCAACACAAAATTTGTAAGCTACTTCATGATCAGTTTTGACCAGAAAAAAAGCATTAATAAAAACAATATAATTTACTCAAACATGCATTAAAAGTGTCATGATCTATGATTCACCTACAATTAATATATGACCAGACTATTTTACTTTATCACCTATTCTTACAAAATTAGTACTGAAATAAGATATATAAACTTTGGGAATAAATAAAAATAAAAACAGTTGAAATTAGTTATATCAATTTATGTATTTCTAAAATTATATTGAGTCAGTTGTATGGTCTGCTACTAGGAAAGCTGGTTCATTATGCCTGTCAGACAATTTTTCTCATCAGAGTCCATCTACAAATCTATCATTTGATTATTGCTACCATATCTGATCTGTTGTTCCTGATATATATCTTGAGATTTTTAACAAAATCCAAAGAAAAGTTTGTAATGTTATTGGTCCTCACCTGACATCTTGACTTTAGTCACTTTTCCCTGTGGTATGACTTCCCTCTCTCTTTTCTGTAAATATTTTTGTAGCAATTGTTTTAATGAGCTCTCCTCTTTGGTACCTCAACTGTATGAATTTATGTATACTACTAGATTGGCAAAACAGGTGTTATCGTTTTACTGTTGGAATAGCTAGCAAATAACTGTAAATCCTATTCTAATATTTTTTTCTCACACTTCTTGTTTCTGGAACTCTCTTCTGGTTTCTTGCTTTGCTGCCACCTACAATCATCAAAAATTTAAATGCAATATCAGTCACGGTCTTCTATCTTCCTGATCTTTTATTGTCTTTTCTTCTCATTATAGTTTTAATTTTTCCATGTCTTTGTAGTATCATCCTCTTGCTTGGGGTGAAATGATTAAGAAAAAAATAATTTCCAGCTAGATACCTGTGATCATGATAATTAAGGATTTGTAGATTATCCTTGTGTTATTCAGTGGGCAGTAATACCCTTTTCCTAGGGTATTTCTGATACCCACTTGACACTGTGGCTTGAGGGTTGTCAAATACCCATATAATTTCAGATGAATGTCCCAGTTGTCTACCAGACTCTGATAATTCACATCACTTTGCCATGTACAACTGAGCTAGTGTTTACCCTGACTCACCAGCACAAATGATATAGTTTCATTACATCGATGTATGGTGGTGTCAGCCACTATTACCTTTATATACTGAATTCCAATGGCTTTTGGCATATTAGTATGTTATACACTGTGTGTGTATGGTATTTGTAAGGCCTTTGATCTGCCGTTGGGTAGTAATCCATCTGTTGTGGCTGTATATTCACACAGAAGTGACAATTTTGACTATACCAACTATTAACTCACACTCTCTACTTCTCACTTCAACTCCCTGTATATTTCCCATCTCTAGGATGAGTGGTTGCCCAACAGTTGTGGTCAGTTCATACTCTGTGTTTGAAATCACCAAGTAACAGCAACTGTTCCTGACTTTGGATCTTTCTACATTGAGAGCTGATCACACAACTTGTTTTTCACATCTTTTATAGAATACAGAGTTGGATTATTGACAGGCACATCTGATGTGGGCAGTCTATGTGAAATCTACTCCAGTTCTTTCTTATCCTACTATCCTCAGCAAGTTTCTCTCACCAAAGTTGGCATGAAACTCTCTGATTTTGTCTATGCTCTCTCAATACCAGAACAAGGTATTTTTCTCTTATGTGGAGTTCACAATTCTATAAGCCATGTTTCCCATGGTACTGTCAACTTGGAATGATTAGCATTTTGCTATTAATCCCTGCTGTGTAGTCATGTGTTATTGAAGTAGTTTTTATATAATTGGCATTGATTTGATTTTTATGGTTTAGGTTAGATATTGTTGTATTGTCTTCCAGTCTGTGACATAGAAGTGATTATCCCATGCCAACTGACTTGTTTGTAGTAGCTTTTACTTTATGTAAAATAAGGTATGTCTATCTTGCATATGTCACTACACCTCCATGAAACAAAGAGCTTTTATGCCCTTTGTTGATCAGTGTCATTTCTTACCTGTAGTACAAGGTGCATACCTGGTTATGTTCTTGCAAACTATTCTCTATAGTTTCTTTTCTACTCTGTCCATCCACTTTCACCATCAGAAGCACTCATCTTTTCCTCCCTTTCAGGCTGTTGCTCTTCTTGAGCTCTTCCTTGTCAATAATATCAATTTTATTTAATCAGAGTTAGCTAGTAAATTCTGTTCATATTACTGCTGTATTATATCCCTTTTATACAATAAAGTTTACTTTTTTGTGACTTGATTCAGGTGGGGGGTACCACATATTTTTGTTAGTCAATTAGGATGTTGTTATACAAGATCTAATGCATCAATGCAGATGGTCTTTGCACTCTACCTGCATGTAGAATGATTTTATAACTCAGTAATAGTCTCAAATATCTGATGGTGTTTTATAATGGAGACATCCAATTTGTTTTAATCATAAACAAAAAGTTTCATCACGAAATTCTGGTGCATTATCAGAGACTAATGTTTTTGACACCCCATTTCTGGAAAATATTAATCATAGTGTTTGCTTTACTATGGTTGCCTTCCTAAAGTAAACTCTAACAACTTCACACCAACCAAAGAATGAGTTGACCAAATTTAAAAATAGTCCTGTACCTTTAATATGCACATGATCCATATGAATGCTGGCCCATTACTGTTTTTCTTTTGGCCATATGTGTATCTTAGTTTGCTTTTATGAATTTCTGTATTTTATACATCACGTGAATACCTAGGCCACTACACTTCTAATTTTAATTTTTGTTTTATCTTAATCTTTTTGATGATATTAAAATATCTCCATTGCATAATACCTTTATCTATAGTTAACCGGTGCCTTATCTCTTTATGGAGTTTCTCTACCAAAATGGAATCACTGTTAGTTTCTTATTATTTTATATGAAATTTTGTTTAATACTGGATTTTGTAAGGTTTCAAAAGCAAGGCAATTTAAAGGCAATACATCAGTTTCAATCCAGTGCAATATTTTATCTTCCAAATTGTTTGATCTTCCTAATCAGTCATTGTTGAATTTTAGTCTTAGTCACATCAGCATGTGGGACAATGTTTTCTTTCACATATTCACTGTCAACATCAAAGGCCATGGGTTTTATGGCCCTTTTTGGAATTCTAGAAGATGTAACTCTTATGTTTTGTATTTCTTTGTGTATAGTAGTAGTCATAGCACAGCTATCCATGTCCTTTGTGAAGACAAGGTTTTTTCCTTCTTCTCCATTTATTCTCTACTTATACTTGCCTATTAATTTGCATATGAATCAGAGAGGCTGTACACTAATTTTTTTTTTTTACTACTCCTGATTTTCATTTTGTGTTGTTCTTCTTCTTGTCTTTCTTGTTTTCTCTTTAATAGCTATCTTGGTCTATCTTCATTTTCTTTTTCATGTTCGTCTATCTTTTCATTCTAGCTTTCTTCCATTTCCTGCTCTGTTCCACTTTTGTAACTTTCTGCCTCTTCCTGTTCTTGACTTTCCATTTCCACATAATCCATTTTGTTAATGCTTCTGAACTGATCTGCATGCGCCCATATATGTTGTCCCTTTTTTCAAGTATAGCTGTGTTGTGTCGTTTTTTTGTATCAGAAAATTTGCTTCTTCCAAATTCACCTCTTTATTCTTTCTATACCAGACCTTTTTTTTTTTTTTTGTTGCAAAGAGCATAGTTATAGGTGATCTGATTTGTCTTTCCATTAATTACAAAGGGCTCAATTTCCTATCTGCATGTGAAATGGATCTGTAACTGAGTATTTTTGGTAAATTTACTTTTATGTTTTTATTAACTGGTGAGAATGCTTTCAATCCCATTTCCACCATTCTTTCTGCAATGCCATTAGATTGTGGGTGATGTGGTGGTATCTTGTATGCGATACATCCAATTTGTTTTAACCATACACATAAGTTCTCATCACAAAATTTTGGTGCATTGTTGGTGACTTTTGTCTGGGGTACTCCATTCCTTGAGAATATAGTTCTTAGTATTTACTTAATGTAGTGACTTTTCTGTTTTTTATTCTGACAACTTCTGGCCATTCTGAATATATGTCAGTCTACTAATACTAAAAATAATCCCCTATCTCTGATATGTGCATGATCCTTGTGGACCCTAACCCATCGATCTGCTTCCTTGGGCCAAGAGTGAATTTTTGCTTTCTTGAAGTTTTTTTTATTTCCCAGTAGTTTCTAATTTGTTTAAAACATAATCTATTTTTAATTTTAACTTTACTGGAAGCACTAACGCATATATCATCTTGATAAATGATTATATTCTTTACATCATAGGTTAGTGCATTTTCAATTACTCTCTGAAAAATAGCACTTGCTGTTTTTACATCATAAGGTATACAATTCAAACTGAGTAAGCCTATCAGAAAGTTAATTGCAGCAATTTCTTTAAATTCTTTATGAATTTGTATCTGGTTATAGGCAGATTTGAGGTCAATTTTGACAAAGTATATAATTCCTGATAACATGTAAATAGCAGTTTCAATGTTAGCAATAGGGAACAAATCATAGCATATTTTGTGGTTTACACCTATTTTGTAATTCTCACATATCCTTTTCATAAAACAACAATGGGTGAGTCCCAATTACTAGCACCAGGGGAAACATGTTCTAAAATTCTTGGCTCTACCATTGTTTTTAGTTTAGCAGCTACTAAAGGTATCACTAGCATGTAAATAGGAAGTTTGTAAGACTCAAAGCAAGTGGTGATATTTTCCTTTACTTTGTACCCTTTTTAACATTCCTGTGTCAGTTCTTTTTAACTTCACACTGCTGATTAATTTTGCTGCATCAACTTTTAACACATCTATTCCCACAAGTCCATGATTTTTTTATATTTCACTACCCTAATGGGGATAATTTCAAAATGGTTATTGATCTCAAAAGTGTCTTCAAAACAACCTAACATTTTAATGAAAGACCATCAATCAATCTTATTTTCAGATAAATTTTCTTTAATTTTGGTTTGCCTATTTTGTTCCCAGAAATTTATTAGGATTAGGATGACATCAATTCCACTATCTAGCATAGGAAAAATTATCCCATTTAATTTAATTTTATCTTTAACACTTTTTTCTTTACATCTTTGTATTACATATACATCTGTATTTTATGGAGGGAGGGGCTAAATTTTCTAGTGTTTCTATTTTATTTTTATATTTGCAAACAAACAGGAAATAATTTTTCTTCTCACAATTTCAGCATATTTGTCCTAAAGCTGGATTGCTCTTGGATGTATTGAATTTATCAATTACCTCTAATTGTTGCAGAAACTCTACACATCTATCTAGGGATATTTTAGTCAATTGTAATTCAACTGTATCAACTCTTCTTCTATGGTCATTTCTCTTGTGCCAAGTTTTCAAACACAAAGAATATGGAGGCCTCTTGTAACTTGTGCAGACAAAGTTAGATGAAAAGCAAGAAACCGGAAGATAGTTCTACAAATGAGAAATGTAGAAAAGAAACTGTTAGCATAGAATTTATGGTTACATCTGTCCATTTCAACTAAAATGATAAAACCTTGCCACCAATGTAGTATTGCACTTAAATTCATAAAATCTGAACAATTATTATAAATGTGTTTATAGAAAAGACACAGAAGTCATGAGAAAAAGTGACTGAATCAGATATCATGACAGGATCAATAACATTGAAAATTCATTTTTGGATTTTATCAAGAATTTCTAAATAGGAAAGTAGGAACATGAATATTCAAAGCAAGGATGAATGGTAGACTTATAAATAGATTCTAGCATAACACTAGGGAATCATGAACTGAAAGTTGTCCTGAACAACCACTTTTCTAGATCTTTTTTGCATTAATTCAGGTGTTCCTTTACACCTGAATTAATGCAAAAAAGATCTAGAAAAGTGGTTGTTCAGGACAAATTTCAGTTCATAGATTTCATAGGAAAGACTGATGAATAAAGATGTAGTAAGAACTCATAATGAAAAACGAAATGAAGGTTCAAGCATCAAATGAAAACAAACATATATAAATATATTTCAGACAACATGGGTGTCTTTAGATAGTTTACAGGTCATGTTCATTTCATTCATGTAGTTCATATAAATATGTAAAAAGTATATCATTTTGTTAAGTGAAAGAGAAAAATCAGTGTATTCAGCCTCTATTTAATTTGGAACTTAGCACATGCCTAATATGTCTTTTTATAACTTTGAATAGTATTAAATTCTAAAAAGTTGACAATTTGTAAAAAAATAATTTTACTAATTTACTTACAATATATGTGTTTTATATATTTTCATCTTGTAGATAAAAGTTAACACATCACTCAATAAATGCCGGGCATAATTAATAAAACAACAACTTTTAGGCAAAATTTGATTTTATTCATCAACATAGTCTCCTTCTAGAGTGATACACAGATTCCAACGCTTTGATGCCTTTTTTGTAGGACCATTTGTCTTTGGCATCAAAATATGCCTGTTTCCAATATCACTTCTTCTTTGAAGCCAATTCTCTTTCCCTGGAGCATTCTTTAAAGGTCTGCAAACAGCCAGGAGCCGCTGGAGGCCAGATCTGGAGAATATGGTAGATGTGGAAACAATTCGAAGTACAATTCATGTAGTTTTGCCATCATTATGATCAACTTGTGACACAGTGTGTTGTCTTGGTGGAAGATCACTTTTTTCATTTTCAATTGTGGCTGTTTTTTGTTGGTTTCTTTCTTCAAATGCACCAATAATTCTATATAATATTCTCTATTGATGGTTCTTCTTTTCTCAAGGTAATCTATGAACAAAATATCTTGCGTATTCCAAAACAGAGAGGCCAAAACTTTGCTTGCTGATGTTTGTGTTTTAACAGAAATGCTTCACTCTGGTGATACTACTACAAGTATATTAGTTACAATATTTTTTTTTCTTTTTACAGTCTTACAATTTGTTGTGGTCACATACAACAGGATCCACTGTATAATAAAAGTAAAGGATCCTGTTGTATGCAACCACCCCTGATGTAGGTACCTCCAAAATATCGCTAAAAAACAGCATGAAACAGCATAGTATGAATAAAAAAGTTCATAAACTTAATAAAACAAACTTTTTCCATCAAAATATTTATATTATTATTAAGAGGAAAGATCAAAGCAATTTTTAATTATTTTTTTAAAATTTTTGAATCCCTGCTAACATTTTCGAAATTTTGATAGAAAATTTTGTTTTTATTTGAGTTAGCAACTAAAAAAAAAGTTTGACTGTTTTACAATGGGTAACATAATGATCTTGGTGAAAATTTTTTTTTTTTTTAACTCTGTTACCCCCCCCCCCCCCCACACGTAAATCCATGAAATTTTAATAAATTTTAATTATTAGTTTTTTTTATTAGTTAAATGTAGGACTCATTGGTGCATATAAATCATCTATGTTTTTTATTTTAAAGTGGACAACCTGACCAAAATCTGCTTTGAAGAGTAAGATAAAAATGCAATAAAACTCTGATATAATTTAATTTGATAAACTTTTAATTGCTGGAATAAATAATTATTATTAAGGACATTATAGTCTGAAGAAAAAAAAATCTTTCGTTTGCTAATAAAATTTTGAAATAATTGTTTTTATTTTTTGATTGTTTATTATAATAATTCATAAAAGTGTTAAAAATATTTTAAAAACCTTTTATAGAAACGTTTAATTTCTTTTTTACTTAAGAATTGATTATTATATTGCCTATTGAAAAGTTTAATAAAAATCATTCACCAATTTTATTTTTAAAATAATTAAAAAAATATAAATTTGTGTGTAAATATAGTAATTTTTATTAAGTACGGTGTTCCATAGGGGTCATAACAAGTTTCCGTAGAGGTCGTATTGTTTTTAGAAGTTAACAAGTGTTTGGGTGAATTACCCTTACATCGAAAATGACACAAACCACACTTTGATTCTAATTTCATTCTTTTTTTTATTAAATTAAAATTATTCTAAAAGAAATTTAATTTTTAATTTTTCAGAAAGCATATTAATAAATAATTTCAGAAAAATATGTGATATTTAAACATAAAAATATTTAAAATTTCAGAAAAATATTAATAAATAACATAATATAACTTAGTTTGGTTATTTTAATTTAATTCTTTCTTATTAAATTATTTTAAAAGAAATTTAAATTTTTATTTATTCAGAAAGCATATTTTTATTTATTCAGAAAGCATAGTCTGGCTGTGAATCTAAACTAAAATTCTATAAAATATTATATACTTGCTGAAAATATGTTAAATTTTTTATTTTACTATTTAGTTAAAAAAAAAAAATTTAAATTTCCAAATGTTACGTTTTAAGCTACACAAATTTTTTGTCTTTTTGTCACTTTCGGTTGCCATCCAAGCATTATTGACACCTACTGCTTGTCAATAAATCATTTGTCACCTAAGATAACGCAGATAAGAGGGCTACTGTAGTTAGAGAAGTTTATATCGTAAATTTCCAGGCAGTAAGCACTTGCTACTTGTTTGAAATCAGATAAAAGTAAGTTTCAATTATAAAAATCGACTTAAATAATGTGTCAAGGAGGTTTTTCTTCTTTCTTTCTTTTTTTTTTTGCAAGATTTTAAAAACAAATTTCGCTGCTGTTTACGTAATGTGTCGATTAATCAATAATGGCAGTATATTTTTAAAAAAAATTTTTTCAGCAGTTAAATTTTTGATTCCGATCAATATAATTTCGGTTTGAACTAAACCAGGGTATTTTGCTTACTGTAATTAGTAAATTTAATCTCTTGGCTTTTAATTAAAGCTTCAAGAAAACATTTTTATTTTTAAAAATTAAATTTAAATTGAGGTATCGAAAATGAGCAGTGATTTATTGGAGGTACCTAAATAATGTCCTTATATCTTACTATTACAGTTAGTTTGATTCTAAATATGGTCATTAACCAATAAAAAAAATTTACTCTTCTTTTTTAGATTGCTGATCGTCAACACATTGAGTTACAACAGTTACGTAGACACATTCGATCTTGTTTCACATCTATCAATTGCTTTCTCATGCCTCATCCAGGTCTGAAAGTTACTAATGATCCACAGTTCAATGGATGCTTAAAGGGTAAGTATCCTTAAAAGAAGTGCTGTTTCCATTAAATATACATGTATATTTTAATTACCATATATTTCCTGGCAAATAAGGCACAATTAAAAAAGAAAATCCTCTAAAAGTAAATTTACCAGTTCTAGTCAAATCTTTAAACACCTGTCTGACATACTAGACCTCTGATAACCCCGTAATGTTCATAAATTATTAAATTAAAATTATAAATAATAATATTAAAATATTTTAAAAACTGATGCCTAAGTCTGGATTATACTAAACAACAAGTCTTTATGAAGACATTTTATTACTATATTTATTTTATTTTTCATTTTATTTTTTAAAATTGTAGAACTTTTAAAAATGTTATGCAGATTGTATTGCTCTAAATTGTGATCCAACAACTCTGCCATAGTCCAACATGTTTTGAATCTAGTGTAATTAATTTATGAATCTGCCACTAAAATTCTTTGATTCAGTTCCAAACTCAGCTTTAAACTAATTTAACAATTTATAAATCATGTATATAATCATGTGTATTTACTTAGTTTAAAACAAAATAAAAAATCTTTGAATAAGACAAATATTAATATTTATTTTAACATGAAATTTGACATGTATCATAATACAGTCATTTAAAAAGTATAAGCAATAAGAATTTTTATTTATTATAATATAATTTATATTATGTATATTTGAAATGTATTTTCTATTTTTCACAATGTTAGAAACATTGTTTAAAATCAATAAACTGCTAAAATTTATTTTATTAACAGTATAAAAAAATTGTTTATTGGCATTTTATATGAACAGGTCCCAAAATTGCTGGGGTAAAGAGGCATAACTATAATAAAAAATGCTGACAGTTATGTTTTAAACTATTGAGTGTATAGGACTTGTAAGATCTATTTTCAGTTACTTTTTTAATATTTTTGAGAGAGAGAGAGAAACTTCGATGATAGAATAAAGAATATGGGGACTCTATCATGGGCTATTTCACAGTTTTTTCTGATATTTATTTTTCTACAGACACACATGAAAATTAATCGCAATAGATTTATAATCAATTATAAAATGTAATCCATTATAGAAATCAGTTGGAGTTGTTTCATTTTTATGAAAGTATTTATAGTGTAATATAGAAAAATGAAGTCAAAATGTATTTTATTCTAAAATATAAATTATTCCAAATGCTTTAACATTTAATCTACAGAAATGTTCTTCCTATATGAATTATAAATAAATGTACAGCTAGAAGGAAATTAATAAGAAATAGAAATGTACTTATATTATTAAAATGTGTGTATTCTTTAATGACCAAAGAATATGTAAGGAGTTGCTAGAAAGCTCTTAGCTCAAGAAAGAATTAAAAAGATTTTTAACACTCTGACTCTTGTCTGAATTGCATAATTCCCAAGTTCTAGGTAAAAATGCAAAGCAAACTAAACTTTATAGTTTTTGTTGTCAATCTAAGAAGACTCTGAATAAAAATCCAAAGAATTGTCATGAAACAACAAATCCACCATGTAAAAAATCTGCTGAAACTGCAGTAATGTTTCATGTGGTCCTGTGCAAGTGTGGTGATGAAGGAGAAAAGAATTTATAACAAGTGCCATACATGATATGAAAGAGACGTGACTGATTGGGCAGAAGATTTTCCTGCAGTAGGTTGCCACTACTTTCTGCAGTAGACTGGTTGCCAGCCAAGGCTATAGAGTCCAGTCTGTTCTGTTATTTAACCCATAACTGGATGGAAGAGATGAATTAATACCTTTCCCAAGGGCATTTGGACGTAAATGAATGCAAGGATTCAACTGGAATTCAAATTCAGCTCCTTGATTTCTCATTCTGAGCCAATATTCACTGTACCACAACATCCCAAACACGGGAATCGTTACCTCCACTTCCAAGACTCTTGGTGATATTGTCAGATTAAAAAATACACCAAACCTCAATTTAAATGCCAGGATTTACAAAATTCAATATCTACAGTTCAATAACATATATATAGGGGAAACATCACAAAATCTAAAAGCACAAATCTACAAATACAAAAGAGACATTTGGACATAAATTCAAACTCTCTTGTATTGCATGAAAACAACAGAGGACACAATTTTGATTTCTCTAATGCTAGTTTAATTAAAAAAGAACATAACCTTTTTAGGAGGAAGTACTTTGAAAAAATATTAATTACATTACTACCAACTGTAAACACATGACTAAAACATTACATTACTTTTGTATCTTTTTACAAATCTGTAATCTATGAATCCAAAATATGTCTACCAATAGATATAATTAAATAATTTAAAGATACTTCCATATATTCATAACACTGTAATATTATTTTCTCTATATGACTACATTCTATTTTATTTCATACTAGCAGTATAGACCGGCATTGCTCGGGTGTAATGAAAGCTTTAAAACTAATCCATGGTCCTGGAGCTCAGACTCTTTGGACATTGGCATGAAAGACTAAAAAGCAATAGTTGTTTCCAGTTAAAGTGAAACCCTAGACTGAAAGAAAAATGAATGGATGAAAGTCAAATTTTGATTTCCTGGTATCGATATCAAATTAGGTTTTTTTGTCGTATACTGAATTTTGAAGGCTAAATAAGTCCTCCGAGTAAATGGTATCATGGCTGAGATTAAGAACTACAACTATACCTACTTAGAGCCAAACCTGAAGCAAAAACTAAAATAAAAGGGCTGAAAAAAAAAAAACAGGCAGATAAACACACACATACACAAACATCTGGTTTTTTGTGTGTGTGTGTGTGTGTATATATATATATATTATCAACTTTCTGCACTATTGTAAGAACTGCAACCTTGAAACTTCTGAATATCGTTTCTTATGTCTTTGTCTATAAGTGTATCAAAGTTGATTAAAATTGAACCACTCCTATAACCCAATTTTTTAAATTATTGATTTTCGATATTTATCAGGGGTACCTCGACACAAAACCTAGCTAAGAAAACTCAGACGCTTTATAGTACAACTGTAAATTTTCAAGAAAATTGGTTCAGCCGTTTCAGAGTCTATAGGTAACACACACACATACACAGACAAGTTCCATTTATAAATAAGTTTAGATTAGATTACATTAGATTTAGATTTAATCTCTTATATTTGTTTGCTCCCTATTATTATTATTTTTATTATTATTATTATTATAATTTATTTTTCTCCCATTTATTACATATTGTACATAATTTATATTGCTTAATTATAATATTGTAATGAAAAGTACTATAATTTTATATGTATGTTTTAATATTTCTTTCTATTTATTACATATATTATGATATTGTAATAATTTTAATACATAGATATTTAGTATTTTAATACATATTATTTCATTAGCTTCTTTTGAATAATTATTCATTTATAAAAAATTCACTTCATACTTGTATAGATTATTTCACTAGAATTTTAAATGGAAATGTATTTTGTTTTATCATTCACACACATACTAACTTTACTAACTCATAAACACATACATTCATACACAATTCTCTCATGTTATTTTTAAACCATTGTCTGTCACTTGATATTTGTATACATTATTTTGCTACAATTTTGAAAGGAAGTGTATTTCGTTTTGTCATTTGCACATGCTAACATTACTGACACATAATTCATCTATAGTTTAAATATACTTGACACATGCATTATTTTTGCATACATACACTTTCATTTAAAATATCCATCCATTGATATTTTACATATCACACGTAACCAACCAAAGAAATCAAACCTGAGTCAACATATTATCTCTGGATTTTAACAACTATTTCTAAATTTTAAAATGATCCACCTTTAAAAAATCTCTTAAGAAGCTTGTTAAAGGGAAACAGGTTAAAGATGTGTTTTTTCCAACCTATTCTTTGCTTATTCTATTCATCTTGTCAGATTCAATTGGTATTTTTAACTTGTGTGTGTGTGTATATATATATATATATATATATATATATATAAGTATTGTAACAAAGTTGTGGAACTCATAGGTTTTTTTTACCTGCTGTTCATCAATTTACTTTTATAAAGAGTGCTCGATACAGATGTAGAGCTTTATATTGTAGTAGTTGTTACAATGGTTTATAAATTCATAGTATCACTACACCAAAATTTTTGCATTTCGAAACTGCTATGCTTGCTTCTCATCAGGTGAACAGGTTGAAATGAAAATTAAATGGTGAAAATGGTTTGTTTGTGGTGATATGATGTTCAAGTGAAAGTGGGGTTGGGAGCTTATTCTGATTCTGTCGGCCATATTGTAGTCTTAGAGATATGGGTTAGAAGAGGCGGTTTAGTTTAAGACAGGTTCCTTATTTATTTTGTCTGGATGTGGTGGAAGTAGCGTCGCTGTTAATGAGAACAACGTAAATAAATGTGGGGTGGGAGTTTAGAATGGTCTAGTCATCTGTTCGTGGTTCTAGAGGTGCTGCTATTGGGTTAAGAGAAGGGTGTGGGTTAGCTTAGTTTTGGGCAGGTCGCTTTTTTCGTTTAGTTTAGGTATTTTATATTGAGATATATGGGTTTTTTTGTGTTTTTTTATGCAATGTCGATAGTTTTTATTTTACTACTATTTACAGGTGGATGGGATTGCTGTTGGTGTGGTATGGGATTTATTTTCTTTTATTTTTACGTATTTTGTTCTATTTATTTAGAGGGTTGATTCTGTGTATTTATTGCATTTTGGGGGAGTCGTGTGGATTAGGTGTTTTTTTGGTTATTTAAATTTTAACGAGAAATGTTTGCAATGTTTGCATAATACTGCTAATTCGTCTCTACAGTTTAATAGTTTGCTAATGTTGGGGTTATTATTAATGGTCTCATGCTAGTACAAAATTTCACACACACTTTAAAACAGACAAAATAAGAAAACTTAGATTCACTTTGAAATTTGGCCAGTAGTTTCTAGGGAATACATCCTTATTTTTTCTTTTTTTTTTTCTCCCTAACAGTCAAAGCACCAACCTACTTTTAATCAAATTTTATTTTCCTTTTTTATTTTTATTGCTTCTCACTATATCATATTACCTCTGATTTATTTATTCTAGTACCAAAAATGTTCTTTCTGCTTTCTCCATATCTTGACCTCTTCTCATAGAAAACAGGAAAGGGATGAAGAAAGAAAAGAACCGTTTATATTTTTATTCAAACTTAAGGCGGCTTTTGAGTAAATTTACTCTTCTTATCAGTACATATTTAATTCTATTTTTTTCAAAATTTTTAATTTATAAATAACATTTTTTATTTTTATTCTAATTTACTTCCTGTTATTATTATCCCATCTTTCTAATATCTATTTATTTATTATAAGAATTTTTTTTTATAAAAATTTACTTATTTTATTTTAATATCTTGTCAATTATTATTTTCCTTAAGCGAATTATTGGGTATATGCATGTTAATTAATAAAAAGTTGGTTTTTTTTTTTGGTTTTTTTATCCCTATTTTAAGGTGAACATTTCGCAATGTCTACATATGACATTTATTTTGTTACGTTTATTTAATAAATTTTTATTCTTAAGTGATTTAATATATAATTTTTTGTATAGACATGAGCATGGGCCATTTAAAGACTTCCATGTTTTAGCTTCTTTTAGAATTTTCCACTTTAATGTGGGTGTTTTTTTTTTCTCTCTGTAGATACCAATGATATTTCGATAGGGATGTCCTATTTCTGTACTTATTATTATTAAATGAAGACGTGTGTTGATAAATGCATTTTTTAGAGAGTTCTTAGCACTACCTAGATAAATCTTTAAATTACTAGGGTTTTCCTCTGAAGATATTTCGCATAGATGATTGATACCGTTAGACATCTGTTTTCTAGCAGGCAATCTATAGGGTTTCTACAATTACATTTTTTCTTGTTTAGAATGGCTCATGATTAAACATTATAGACATCCATTGTCTGTTATATTTAACAGTATATGTTTAGAAAATTATCTGCTGCCTCGATACACTATATATATATATATATATATATATATATATATTAAAATAAATTTTCAAAATTCAAAAATGTTGAATGAACATTTCAAAATGAAATCCCTAAGAGAGATCTCACGCATACTCAGCAACAGTCAGTCCATATTCGAAATGAGAATAAAAATAAGATTAGAAAAAATAAATAAATAAATAAAAAAATAAATGACGGTTAAGATTTGAGAAATTTACGTCACAAAAAATTTTTTTTGTAAATCAGTCTATTTTTGGTTTTTACTTTTAGTTAGAGTTGTAAGTGAAGAGATGGGAAATTTGGCATGTCTAGCTTAACAAACGTAAAGGGTTAAGGAAGGGAACTCGTTAAATTGAGAATTGGGTTAACAAAACAGAACAGAAAGGGGAAGGGGCGAGATATAAAAAAATGTATAGAGAAAAAATAAAGTAGGGGGAAAAAAAGAAAAAGGAAAAATTTCAAATAGAAATGCTCGATACATGTCAAACAAATTTAACTTTAAATGTTTAAAAGGGTTGAAGTTTTAGAAAAAGAGACTTATTAGAAAAAGTATATTATGGGGAAAAAATAGAAAAAAGATTTTTAAAAAGCCCTCATTTCTCCATCAAACAACAAAAATAACTCCCGAGCATATATTGGTATGTCCGCTGGACCTTTTAAGCAAAGACTTTATAACCACAGGAATTCTTTTTCGAACCCGGGTCAAAAGTACCAGACAGTCCTTTCACGGATATTCTGGAAAATGAAAGAGGAAGGGCTGGATCCTGTAATTAGCTGGAAACTAATAGGTTCAGCCCGTATTCCGAGGAATTTTCGTGATAAGTGCTGTCTGTGTTTGCTAGAAAAATTTTTAATATTGAAGTATCCTTACCAGCACCTGCTCCTGAATCTTAGAAGGGAATTTATTAGTAAGTGCCGCCATAAAGCTAGTTTTTTGAATACTTAAATTTTAAATTCCTAATTTTTAGATTTCAGGATATAAATAAATTTAATGATTTTTGATAAATTATTTTAATTTTAACTTTAAATAGTAATTTAACCCCTGTGCCTTCCTCTCCCAGTCTCCTTTAATTGTCTATCTTTATAAAATATGGATTCTTTTACTAAACCCCTTTTTCCTTTTGTTAGTATATATCTTTTGAATAAATTTTTTTCACCTCATAAATTTTATAAATTTTCTATGTATATAAAAAAAATTTTTTTTAATTTATATAAAAAAAATTTTTAAGAAAAATTTGTTTTAAAAAAATTTTTTTTTAATTTATAATTTTCTTTAATTGTTATTTAGTTTGTCTATACCTAAAAATATCTTTAATTAGATTAACTTAATTAAATTTTTAAAATCTTATTTTTATTTTTTTCCCCTAAATATACTTTTTCAAATAAGTTTTCTTTTTTTTTCAAATCTTTAACCCTTTTAAACATTTAAAGTTAAAATTATTTGACACGTATCAAGTGTTTTCTATTTGATATTTTCTCCTTTTTCTTTCTTTTCTTTTTTTCCCCTTCTTTATTCTTTCTCTATACACTCTTTTTATATTCTGCCCCTTCCCTTTCTGTTTGGTTTTGTTTAACCCAATTCTCTATTTAACGACCTTGCATTTCCTTAACTCTTTTCGTCTATTATGCTAGACATGCCAAATTTCCATCTCTTCACTTACAACTCTCTGAAAAAGTAAAAACCAAAAATAAACTGATTTTTAAAAAAAAAATTTTTGTGACGTATATTTCTCAAATCTTAACCGTTATTTATTTTTTCTTCTTTTTAATCTTATTTTTCTTCATTTTGATATCGACTGTGTTGCTGAGGAGACGTGAATTCTCTCTTAGGGATTTCATGTTGAAATGTTCATTTAACATTTTTGAATTTTGAAAATTTATTTTAATTTATATTGGCTCTGTAATTTTAATTACATTGAGCTCTCCTCCTGTATCATCTTTTAATATTAAAATTTTTAATATTAATTAGGATCAGGTATTTGGAATTTACCTTCCTACTTTTCCGTTTCGGATTAAAGTAAAATATATATATATATGTATTTGTACACTAACGGCCGTATTTATTAGGCTACCTTAGTTTAAAAAAATTAATGTATTTCATACTATTTTAGTATTTATTGCAAAGTGGATAATTCAAAATGAAAATAGAATGGTTCGTTTCTTATTATTACCTAATTATGTGCATGTTCCCAAGTATAGTTATGAATATATGTGTTATATGTATTATTGTATGTGTTAATGTGTGTATAGGGGTGCACCTAATTATAAGTATATTTCATGTATAAGAGTGGACCTAATTATGTATATGTTTTTCCAGTATTTTTTTTTTTTAATCATATCACCGCAAGCAAGGCGGTAATGCCACTGATGCGCAGGGGGCTACGTAAGGATAAAAAGAATGGAAAAGAGAAAGCCGGAAACCACATCCTAAACAGGAAACAAGGGATGAGCCTCTTCACCTGTTCAATAGATGTGGGTGGAGTGTGAACCGGGCAATAGTTTAGTCTATCTACTCCAATTAAAAAAAAAAAACAATAATAATAAAAAAGGAAAAGAGTGAAAAGATTGGAAAGGAGAAAACCGGAAACCGCATCCTAAACAGGAAACAAGGGATCAGCCTCTTCACCTGTTCAATAGATGTGGGTGGAGTGTGAACCGGGCGATAGTATATGAGAACACCTGATTATATGTAAGTTGTGTTAATCTTGGATGAAGTCGATTGTGTATTCTTGAACTGATTATACTTTCATGTATTGATCATTCTACTCATATGTGTACAGGTGATTATCAAGATCTAAATGATAAATGCTGGTATATATGGATATATATGTGTAATGTTTAAGATATGTGAAATATACTACCTCATTTAGGAATGAAGAGTAGATGGATATGTGTACACAAGCATACATTGTTTTTATACATATGGGTATATAAAACGTTGTTTTATATATATATATATATATATATATATATATATATATATATATATATATATATATATACGTATGTATACATGTGCGCGTAGATCCGCTCCTCATAGATTTGCGAGTGTGTTCACACAATAATTTTATGTGGATATAAATAGATGAATGTATGTATGAATAATACATTTGTATGTACACACAAACATATAAATGTGGTCATCTCTATGGGTAGATATACATATGGATGGGATGTGTGTAAGTATGAAAATATATGCATAATTTGTTGAGTATATGTGAGAATTGTTAGTATACTTAAATATTTGTAGCGCTATTTATACGCCTAGAAATCCTGTCTTTATAAAAATATGTATGTGACTATATGAGCACAAGATTTATATCTAGGCATGGATGGATGTAAGTTTGTAGTAGGTATCTCCACATGTTTTTCTATCAGTCAGTTAAGTGCCATACGTGATACACACTTGGGCGATCATGTCTCAAAAGAGACATGACTGACTGGGCAGAAGATTATCCCGCAGTAGGTTGCCATTGCTTTCTGTGGTAGACTGGTTGCTAACCAAGGCTATAGAACCCAATCTGTCCTGTTATTTAGCCCATAACTGGAAGGAATAAACGGATTAATACCTTTCCCAAGGATATTTGCGCATAAGTGAGGGCAATGAATTCAGCTGGAATTCAAACTCGGCACTCCGATTTCTCGTTCCAAGCTGATTTCCAATGCACCACAATTGAAATTTTATAAATAAATAGGTTATCTTCAAGTTTTAAAATTAGCTTGAATTGAAAGCCACGGAATTAAATTTAGTAATTCCAGTAAGCAAAATACCCTGATGTATTTTAAACCGAAATTATATTGATCAAAATTAAAAATTTTCTAAAATGTTTTTAAAATTTCAAATTTTCCACCATTTTTCATCATTTTTAAACACAAGCCAATTCTTGGTCTTAAAAAATCTTACACAAATAAAATACACTTTGCTGACACATTATTTTCTTTAAGTTACCAAATTTAAACTTACTTTAAGTTGACTTGAAACAAGAATTATTTACTTACTTCCTGAAATGTTTCAAAAAGCATTTCTCAATTATGGTAGCCTTGTTATCACAGCTGTCATAACCTTATCAGCAGCCGACAGTTGATGATTTACAGTATCCAGCCAAAAGTATGAAAGATGAATATGGTATCAATCTTATTCATACAAATCGTTTATTTATTTTTTTTTTTTTAACTTTGTTAGAATTAAAAATTTAACACAGTTTTCAGCAATTATCCAATATTTTATGGAATTTTAGTTAGTTTAGCTTCGTAGGCTTATGTTTGAAGATGTTTCATGAAAAACAAAAATTTAAATAGAAGAAAATTTTCTTTTAAAATATTTTACAATAATAACAATAAAAATAATGGCAGAGGTAACTCAATAATTTATGAAATTTTATGGCATTTATTAATTTTTATTTAATATATATTTTTCATATTCTTTTTAGGTACCTCCACAAATTGTGAATTTCACAATCATTAAATTTTTTTTTTAACAAAATTAGAAAATTAGGAATTAAAATGTAAAAGTTGCTTTAAATGTTTAAGGAATGACTTGCAAAACAGGCTGTTGAATTTTATAAACGTCTTGAAGAGACTTGAATCAGAATCAAAGTGCGATTTCTGTCATTTTCCATGTAAGGGGAATAATTGAAAACACTTGTAAACTTCTAAAATAAATATGACCCCTATGGAAACTTATGACCCCTATGAAACATAGAACTTAAGTGAACATATTTATTTACACACAAAAAAATATTTTGAAAATATATTTGATGAAAAATTTTTATTAAACTTTTCAATTTTCAATAGGCAATATAATCATCAATTCTTAACTAAAAAAGAAAGGTTGGCAGTTCTTTAAAAGATTTTTAAAAGATTTTTTAAACTTTATAAATTATTATAATAAAAAAATGAAATCAATTCTTTTAAAATTTTATTAGTAATAAAAAAAAAATTTTAAAACTATAATGTCCTTAGTTATTATTATTTATTCTAGCATTTAAAAGCTTATCAAATTAAATTATATGACAGTTTTATTGCATTTTTTATTTTACTCTTTGGAGCAGATTTTTGGATAGTGCAGAAAAATTTAAAATAAAAAGAACAGATAATTTACATCCCCTGATGAGTCCTATGTTTAACTAATAAAAAAATAATTCGCAGCCAATTAAAATTTATTAAAATTTCATGGATTTACGTGGAGTAACAGAGTTAAAAAAAAAAAAAATTCTTTTTTCACCAACATTTTTAAAAAATAATAATTTCATTCATTTGTGAATGAGTACTGAAAGTTTCATTAACATCCAACAATTATTTATTTTTGCAAGAATTTCCAAATTAATGTGTTTGTCACCAAAAAAAGTGAGTTACGTAAAATTAAAAGATCAATTGTAAACAGTCGTAAGATTTTCTGCAACGCTAACTCAAATCAAAACAAAACTTTCTGCCAAAATTTCAAACATGTTAAAAGGGATTAAAAAATTTTTAAAAATAAATAAAAATTAATTTGATCTTTCCTCTTAATAATATTATAAACATTTTGATGGAAAAAGTTGTTTTAAGTTTTGGACCTTTTTAATCTATACTATGCTGGTTTTTTATTTTTTGCAATTTAATGGAGGTACTTGGTCTATAGGTGTATATAATGTTACGAACTCATTTAGGTCAACAACACATAAAATACAATTTAGTTGGAATAATGCTGAAGGGAGTGAATTAAACTATAACGCAAGAGAATTTTATACAAATAGGAAATTTATTTTAACACAAAAATGTTTAGCAAAAACACAGTTATAAAGTGACAGAACTATATAATAACGGACACTAGAACGGTTTCATCTTCATACTAGTTTTACACAATATTCACTGGAAAATAAGAAGTGGGTCTAACAAGGAAGATATTTGGAGGAAGTTTAAGCGGAATGGAAAGTGGTCATTTAACTTGGTTAAAGAATATGTATATATAACTATACACAACTAGGGTTTGGTCAGAGTGATTAACAAAACAATCTTTACCTTTCATGGCAGCAATGTGATATATTCACTGGATGTTGAGGAAAGTTTTCATATGGAGAATTTCAACTGGTAGCTTTATGAAAAGTTCTTTCGACATCTTGAACGAATTGCCAGAGAGGGGTCTGTAGCAGCTACAACTCTGGGGTTTTTTACTATTTCTTCCTTTTTATATAGAAACAGGGGCCTATATTCATTGGCCCTCTCTTTCTCTGGTCTTTTCTTTCTTTTCCCTGTAACCATAGTTACCAGGCTAGTTAATCTCTTCTTTGGGAAGGGTAGAACCTAAACAACTGATCCAATTCCTACTGCTCTCCTTTCTGGGGTGGTAAAACCCTGACCGAATGACCAGTTACTACTATTCATTTGCTAAGGTGACTATTTTTAGTCATGACCCAAGGCCTTTATGGTGAGAAAACACTTCTAACTTCCTCGTTACAATAAGTATAAACACATTCACATTTGTATGTACATATGTGGATATAAATGAGTATACATAAATGTGTTAATTTGTGGGGTTACACACATATATATATCCATGGGATTGAGAATGGGCATTTAATGACTTGGTGGTCAACATCTTTGAGACTGGTCTGGATACCACTAACTGAGATAATGCCAATGTCTCTGTCCTTAATCTTTTTACTTATTTTTCTCTTCATTTAAAAGAAATGCTTATTCTGGTAAAAGTTTTTGTACCAAATAGAACGAATATTGTGTGGTCTGATAAAATGAGCTAATTTAGCCCATTGAAGTGAATTATAATTTATAACCAATTTAAATGACGTGTTGAGTTTTCCTTTATAAATATGTACATATGTATGTATATATATATGTGTGTGTATAAGTATATATATGTGTGTGTGTGTGTAAGTGTATATATATATATATGTGTGTGTGTGCGTGTGTGTAAGCATATATGTGTGTGTGCATATGTGTGTGGTAAGCATATATGTGTGTGCGTGTGTGTAAGCATATATGTGTGTGCGTGTGTGTAAGCATATATGTGTGTGCGTGTGTGTAAGCATATATGTGTGTGCGTGTGTGTAAGCATATATGTGTGTGCGTGTGTGTAAGCATATATGTGTGTGCGTGTGTGTAAGCATATATATGTGTGTGCGTGTGTGTAAGCATATATATGTGTGTGCGTGTGTGTAAGCATATATATGTGTGTGCGTGTGTGTAAGCATATATATGTGTGTGCGTGTGTGTAAGCATATATATGTGTGTGTGTGTGTGTAAGCATATATGTGTGTGCGTGTGTGTAAGCATATATATGTGTGTGTATATGTATATATGTATGTAAGTATATATATATATATATATATATATGTGTGTGTGTGTGTGTATTTGTATAAATATTGATCAAATTACACAACTTAAAAACAAATTTGAAAGTCACTCAGTCCTCAAATTTACAATAGAACTTAATATTGATAATAAAATTCCATTCCTTGATGTATTTATTGAGTCCAGCACACACAGATTTACTACTTCTGTCTATAGGAAACCAACTAGTATAAACTCATGTCTTCTTAATTATAATAGTGAATGCTGCCAACGATATAAATTAGCAGTTATAAAAAGTTAATTCAACGCACACAAATGATATAATTTTCAAATCTGTATTCTATAAAGAATTACACAACATTAAACAAACACTTGTTAACAATGAATTTCCTAACTCCGTCATTGATCAAAAAATTAAAAAGTATCTCAATAAGTTTCTAACAATATTGATAATATTAATAATAATAGTGTACGTCAAATTAAGCATAACACTATAACTTATAATATTGCAAATAAATTCATAATAATTACAAACATGAATAAAAAAACATAATAGGTAGACATGTTAAACCAATTAATAATAATAATCAAATTAAGCTCATATATTATAAACAATTTAAAACAAATAATAATCCTACTACCATACAACTAAATCCTCTACAGAAAACCAATGTAGTGTATCAATTCACATGCTCATTCAGAGATTGTATCTCTGGTACTAATAATATACATATATTGGTTTTACTACAACCATGCTCTTCTGTAGACCTGCCTGCCACCATTCTGATCATAGTTCAATTAAACAACAGTTCTTAGAAAAACATAGCTATGTATGTAATATTAGACAGATTTTAGTCGATAACGCAATAATACTCACACATACTCACAGTAAAAAGAACCTTCAGATATTAAAGGCCATCTGCATTAAATCAAAGCAACCCACACTCAATAAAATCACTTTTCAACCTAGTCACAACACATTACATTGCATTTAAACATGGTTCTCTTTACATTTCGGTCTCTCATGTGGTGTGACATCATAGAATTGCGTTACAAATTTACAACCTGTGTCTGCAATTCAGTGACTGTTATTGTCGCATCGCAATGTTTTATGTCAACACAAGATAATATCATCTTTAATGGTGTATGTCTTTATGTTTACATCCCTGTAACCTTTCTGAAAATGGCTCATGTGGGCTGAAAGCTCAGAACCAGCATTTTTAAGGATGTTATTTTTCCTTCAAAATGGCCTTTGAAGAGGCTGAAAGCACTTTGAAAGTTGTGTGTGTGTTGGGGGGTACACACACACACACACACACATATATATATATATATATATATATATTCCAAGCCTTATATACATAATCAATATCTGCTCAAATATGAGTATTGATTAAAAATAATGTTCAAGCAAATAAATTAGATTTGTTGGTTGTTAATTCTATTTTGTTCATCTCCAGAACTTTTCATGACATTTTCTATTTACATTTGCTTATATTACGATGCAGAGCAGAGTTGATTATTTACTAGAAATTGAAAATTGTGTATGTAAAGCTAGATTTGACTTCATTTAGACTGTGAAATCATTCATGGTTGAGTAGTCTAAGATACATCAGTTGGTACCTTCCCCTGTGTTATTAAGGGGTAGCTGGTTCAAATCCTGCAAAATGACATACATCTTAATAAAAAATTTCTTCTAAATAATTAGGCTGGCAGAAATATATATATATAAATAATATATATAAAAATATACTGTTTAATTATAAAAACAGAATATCTACTCAAATATGAGTATTGATTAAAAAATAATGTTTAAACAAATGAATTAGATATGTTGGTTGTTAATTCCATTTCATTAATCTCCAGAACTTTTTCCCTAATATATATATATATATATATATATATATATATATATATATAACATTCATTTGTAAACGAGTTATTATGCGACCTTGGTTTCTGCCATGTGGTGTCTTCAGGCAATTTGCAATAACTGATTTTACTGGGGTTTTTTTTAACGCTTACGTAGTGGGGAATTTTTGAATGCACAATTTTGAAAATTACAAGAAATTATGATGTTTTCATAATTTCTGTTCTTTCATTTAATATGACTAAGTGTAACCATACCAAAAATACCTATTAGGTTCATACAACGATGGATGAAAACGTCATAATTTCTTGTAATTTTAAAAATTGCATGTTCAAAAATTCCTCGCTACATGAGCATTCAAAAAAATCAACATTACATGAATGTTCTTAAAAAAAAAAAAATGAAAAAGGTAAACGGTAAAATCAGTTATTGCAAATTTCCTGAAGACACTACATGGTAGAAACCTAGGTTGCATAATAACTCGTTTACAAATGAGGGATATTTAAAAGTTCCACAATATAATTTTATTGAACACTTTTTAATGCAAATGTGTACTGGTCTAATGTTATTATGACCAAAAACTAAGTAATTAAACAATCTATATATATATATATATATATATATAATTCACATAGTTACAAATACATACATATTGATATACTTCCATACTTTAAAAGATATAGCAGTTACATACATGTATTTGAAATTGTTATGTGTTGGAAGTTGTAACAAAAAAAAAAATGACTTACCAAAACAAATATTTAATTTACAAAAAACAAAATAAAAATATATGCAAATATACAATTTTGGCATTCAAAACAGAAAAAAAAGTTTACTGTAGTTCTAGGTCTACTGGTGAAGTGTTCCGAGAAGTGGGTGTGGGTCAAGTATGGTTTTAACACTTTAGGGCTAGCAAAGTAGTCTAAGTGCTATACTGGAAATCCTCAAATATATAAAGATTAACTTTTAGTTTGGTCAATGAAAATATTCAAAAATTCTATTTACCAATTTAGTTCCATGTGGTTCTCTTTTTAGGTTTTGCTGGCTGGCAACTTTTCATAGAGATTCTTTCGGCTGGAATCTGTAAATCAAGTTGGAGTTGATAATGGCAGAAATTCCCTTTACTCTCTTAAAAAAACGTATTCTTATAGGGGCTAGCATCTAATTAGTATATTTCCTGAATCATCTAGATTTTTCTCAAATATACTGGAATGATCTAGAATCTTTCAAACATTCTATTTCTAATTTCTGTATTTTACAACTACTTCATGAATGAAAACTTTTTTGTATAAGTAAAACTCAGTAGAATCCCTTACTATAAATTTTAACCTTTTTATTGGCTTTACTAATTTTTTTATGTAGAAATGCATCCTCTTAACAAAATTACATATTTTAAGCTTAATGACATAAAAATGCAATAAGGGATATATTCATACTAGTTACTATAAATTCGTACATCTAAATCTATAAATAATTGAATATGAATATTAAAAAAAATTACAAAATGGATGACGTGTATTGAATTCAATTTAGGTTACCATTAATCCGGATATATTTATTTTTATATTTGCATGTGACCATTGATTTATTTATATAAGTAATTTATTTTTCATTCATATTTCGTAAATTATCTATTTATTGTTTTCCTACATATAATGTTAGTGATCTACTTCTATTTTTTAAACACAATAAGATTGAATTGATAAAAAGTGAAATTTATTAATAGAACTGGGCAATCTTGGATTTTCATACTAGAAAAATAAAGCGTTGAAAGGACTCTTTTTTTTATTTGACACAACTATTATTTTAATTACCTTTCATCCTCTGCAGTGTTTTCTTTTAAAAAGTGATGATTACTATTGTAATAAAAACCTATGATGAATGTGAATATGTTTTTTGTTTTTGAGAATTTGCAACAAAAATATTAAACACTGTTAGATTGTTTATTTACAACTATCTAAAAGCTAATGCAATTGTATTAAAATTAATGTAATGCAATATTTGTTATTTGCCAATTCATAAAGAAATGGGAAAGTAATTTTTTATTCAGAAATTTTTAAATATTTACTAAATTATAAAAGTTCTTATTTATTATTTTGTAAATTACCTGGTGTCTAGCCAGTTATTTCAATAAATAATCAAATAAACAAGTAGTGTTTATTATTTTTGTTGTTAATTCTCAAGAACACAGAAAATTAAATTAAACACAGAAAGAACACAGAAAATTAAATTAAACACAGAAAGAACACAGAAAATTAAAATTAAATTTGCTTTAATATGATTAGGTTTTATTACAATTATAACCACCACTGTTTAAATGAATAAATATTGCCATGGAGTGAAGGTAGTTAGAATAATAGTGGTGACAATGGAAAAAAATGTCCATTTGACACTTCATTTTCACAACACTTACAACTTTGATAGAAAGCAGATTAACAATTCTTTCATAGGTACAGGAAAATACTAAAAGATATTTATCAAATACATACATTGCTTTTAATTTTTGTTTATTATAAAATCTATTTGTATAATTTGAACTTTTTAAATGTATTTTTTATCCAATAGAGAATTTATGCTGACATTGAAAAAATTTTTGTGACCTATATGTTTGATTGTAAATAATCATTTTTCACAATTCAAAATTTTAATTTATAAAATACATAGTTTACATGCCTTGTGTTGTTTTTTTTTTTTTATTAAACTCTCTACATGCATAAAATGTCCATGTATATGCTTAAATTATAAATATTATGCAAATACAGTTTTCAAATCAATTTTTGACAGTATTATATACTCAGTTAACTGTAAAAATAGTGAAATGTTAGTTGTAAAAGTAGTTGGCATGTTTTTAAGTTAGTATATAGGTCACAGTAACCTATATATATATATCCAAGTGAATATGGAACGAGGAAAAATTTACAATGTCCAAAACATTAATTTAAAACAGTGCTCGATATATAATAGAGCTGTGAATATTTATTATAAATTATATTTTAGAACATGTACAAATTTTTTTTATAGATATCCACTACAAGTGGTGTGGAAAGGAATGGAAGTCCTCTTTTCTTATATTTGGCAAGTTGTGTGTGGGATGTTGGTGGGGGGGAATAAGTTTTGTAAATTAGAATTTTGAAGAAAGTGGGGTGGGTAAGGGATATAGTTGATTAATGAAAGTGTAATGAGGTGAATTTTTTAGACAGATTTAACATTAGAAAATGGTGTATATGTTTTTATGGCCACCTGGCTAGCCTTTATTCTTTGAGTTTATTAAAGGTGGAGAGTAAGGAGGTGT
The DNA here is from genome assembly GCA_037127315.1 of Ascarosepion bandense. NCBI lineage: Eukaryota > Metazoa > Mollusca > Cephalopoda > Sepiida > Sepiidae > Ascarosepion > Ascarosepion bandense. Next base: position 987,210 of record JBBBDQ010002170.1, on the reverse strand, counting down.
AACGGGTAGGAGGGATGGGATTGAACCTATCCTTAATGTTTATTTGTACAACTATACAATATTTTTGTATTTAGGTACAGTTTTTATAATTAATCTAATTTTGTATATTTAACCTTAATTTTGGATTTAGGAAATCACTTTTTTCTATAAAACTTTGAATTAGATTATAATTTGTGGTGTGCAATAGGTAAAATTTGGTGTAAGAGTGTTGTAAGTACTATAAAGGTTTATCGTCTCTAGGGGATCCTAGTTTTGGCTTTTGCAGTATTTTTTTAGCATGATTGTAAAGTTAGTTCTTTAATGTGTTTGCAGTTTACTGTGGTTTCATGCCTCTGGTTTGAAAGTTTGTCACTATTTATGTATTTAATGATTTCAATTTTTTCTTGAAGAAAAGGAAACATGGTTTCTTTATTGATTTAGCTGTTCTTGCTTGTTTGAGGATTTTCCATTTAACTTTAGGTGTTTTATTTTCGTTTTTTAGCTTCCGAAAGTGTTTGGAAAGAGACGTCATGTTTTGTTTTTCTTTGTTATTGAAGAATGAGAGGTGATTGTAAAAGCGCCGTTTAAATATGTTCATGGTGTTTTCGATATACATTTTTTCATCTTTGGGGTTCTCCATGAATGAAATCAAATACATATATATTAGGGATTTCATTAAACATTTATTAGGAATGGAGCATTGGTTTGGGTTTCTACAGCTACAAAGTTTGTTATTATAGGGCAGACTGGTATTTGTGTTGGAGTTATTTTTGTTGTGTGCTTTTAATATTCTACTGTTATGTACTTCAATTATTTTTTCTAGATTGTTGGAGCAGCTATAGCTTAGTTTTATTGTATTCCTATTGAATATTTTGCTTTGGGGGTTATTTCTGGGAAAATGCTTATCTATTAATTTAAGAAATTTTTGTCCCACTTTAGTTAACTACCTGATTAAAAGGAGGGTTATACCATATGATTTTTCTGTTTCTATTTTTTCTTTTTGAGCTCTTGAATTTTTCCACAAAGTTAATATTGGATGATTAATATCCACTGTCTTTAAGAATTTTATTGTAAATTATTTTATGTTTATCGAATATTTTTTTATTTGAGAAGTGTATGTTAATGCAGCGTTCCACTGATGATGGGATATGCTTGATAATGGATGGTGGGTGATTAGAATTGGTGTTTATATAGATTGGGTTAGAATTATTTTTCATATAAGGTTGGAAAATGTTCGATACTAAGTCTAATGTTATGTCTAGGAAGTCCACTGATGATGGCATACGCTTGATAATGGATGGTGGGTGATTAGAATTGGGGTTTATATAGATTGGGTTAGAATTATTTTTCATGTAAGGTTAGAAAGTGTTTGATACTAAGTCTAATGTTATGTCTAGGAAGTCAACTTGCTTGATATTAGGGTTAATTACTATGTTAAGACCAAAAGATTTAAAGACTTTAATTTTCTAGTTTTATCAACCTTATCTCCAGTAGATTTATTTATTATCATGAGTCTGTCATCTCTATAGAGTCCTATATTGTTGGTGTCAATTTCTTTATATACTGTGAGGTTGTACAATAGGAATAGTCCGACTAGATCGGAAGATTCTGCAGAATCCCTACTCTCCACCTCTAATAAACTCAAAGAATAAAGGCTAGCCAGGTGGCCATAAAAACATATACACCATTTTCTAATGTTAAATCTGTCTACAAAATTCACTTCATTACACTTTCATTAATCAACTATATCCCCTATCCAGCCCACTTTCTTCAAAATTCTAACGGACAATTTACAAAACTTATTCCCTTATCACTAACTCCCACCGACATCCCACACACAACTTGCCAAATATAAGAAAAGAGGCCTTCCATTCCTTTCCACACTGCCTGATGAGATATTGTAAGTCCAATACCGAAACAAAATGTACAATTTGTAGTGGATATCTATAAAAAAAATTTGTACATGTTCTAAAATATAATTTATAATATATATATTATAATAAAGTGAAAGGACACATAGATTAAAACTCGCTGTTCAAGCATTTAATTTTATAAAGAGTGCTCAATACAGAGTAGAGCTTAATATTGTATTTTTGCTATGACAGTGGTTTATAAAAGCATTATGTCACTACACAAAAATTTTCATGTTTCAGAACAATACTGTTCTTCAGGGGATGTGTGAAAATAAATACTGAAAATGATTTATTTTGAAAATATAAGAGGAATTCATGGCTATTTAGAAAATTAAGAAGTGGTAATTAGAGAAAATACTTTTAGGTATGTCAATATTGTTCAATCAAAAATGAGAATTAGATAACTATGGAGTTAATGATCTGGGTCACAAAAGGAAACAGGATGGCCTGGTGTCTAGAGATGTCACTTGTTGATTTTGTCTGGATAAGATACATAGTGGGACCATAGATTATTTAAATGGGTAGACAATAATTTTTAACGGCTGGTGGAATTTTAGGTTTAATTTTTAATTAGATTTTTTGCTACCTCGTGAGTAAAGGGGCTGAAATGTTTAGGTTAAAATTAGGATTAAATAATTATGGTATACGAAAGTATGTTATAGTTAAGAAAACTAATTAAGTATTGCATGGGTCATTTATTTTAGTAAAATAATTTTTAAGTTATATTGGAGCATAAGTTATAAAGGAAGCATTGTAATTTTTTAAATTGTAAAAGATAATTATTTTGTCTGGATTAGATGCATTGTGGGACCATACATTATTTAAATGAGTAGACAATAATTTTTAACAGCAGGTTGTATTTTTTTTTTTTTTTTTTTTTTTAGATTTGTACTACCTCTAAGTAAAGGGGCTGGAATGTTTAGTTTAAAATCAGGATTTAATAATTATTGTATACTAAGGTATATTATAGTTTAGGAAACCTATTAAGTATTGTGTGGGTCATTTATTTTAGTAAAATAATTTTGAATTTTTAAGTTATTTTAGAACATAAGTTATAAATGAAACATTGCAATTAATTAAATTTTAAAGAATTTTTTAAAATTATATTTTGTACTACTTTATTAGTAAAGGGGATAGAATGTTTAGATTAGAATTAAATAATTATGGTATACTAAGGTATATTGTAGTTCAGAAAAACAAGTATTTTGTAGATCATTTATTTTAGTAAAATAAATTTTAATTTTTAAGTAATATTGAAGCACAAGTTATAAATGAAACATAATTAATTAAATTTTAACAAAAAATATTTTCAATGTTTACATAAAATGATCAATTCATCTCTATGGTTCAGTAGTTCCTCATTTTTTTACTCAGGCACAGTGGGTAGAACAACTTAGAGATTCTTGTTTTTTCCAAAATTTTTCATTTTACATTGTATCCTTTGTTTGTTTGTATCCTTTAACTTCTAGAAATACATAGAAAGGGGTGTTTGGTTTCGGTATGTATGTAGCCTAACTTGGTGCTAACCATTTGGTTAAAAAGGGGTGTATACCAAATGATTTTTCTGTTTCTGTTTTTCCTGTTATATTTCTTATATATCCTGGTTTTTGTAGCCACTTTTCTTTAGGGCATTATTATAAAAACCTTTATACTTATGAAATATTTCTTCACTAGGAGAGTTTTTACTAATTCTATATTCTATGAAAGAGGGTATATGTTTGATTATACCTAAGGGGTGATTAAACTTTGGGTGGATGTATAATGGATATTTGGTAGGTTTTATGTATTGTTAACTATCATTTACTAAGTCTAGTGTTTCATCGCGGAAGCTTACAGCATTTAAATTTTATGTTGATTATTACATTTAGATTTAGACTTGAATTCTCTGTGGATTAGTTTTCTTATTTTATCGGTTTTAAAATGTGTGGAATTTTATACTATCATAAGACCATCATCCCTATATAATTCTATGTCATGAGTGTTTATGTCATGGTGGGCAGTGAGATTGAATAGAGTAAATAAACCAATGAGATCAGAAGACTGCAGAGTCTAACACACCCATTGTAATGTCAAATTGGTTATCAGAATTACTTTTCATCCATTGTAGTGAAAAAGTTAGTAAACTTTGTACTAAAGAAGCTTACATAACTTTAAAAGATCACAATCTGCCCACTCGAATCATTAACCTAAGTAGGCCAGAAATTGGTAAAATCAGTAACATTATTCTAGAACAAATTAATAACCTAATCAAACAGAACCTTGGATTACTACTACTAAATCTATTGCTCAAACATAAACCACTCCTCCAAAAAATATAAAATCTCCTTCAAAATCAGATCCTACAAAGCAAAGGTCACATCAATTTCTAATCCATCTGCCAAAAATCATTAAGTAAACTTAAAAATTTATCTCCTAAAAACAAAAACGAGAAACTCACATTGACCAAAATAGATTTGAGAAGCTAGATGAATGAAAGAATTTGAAAGCCATAACTCAAAAACAGCTAAAACCTCCAAACTAAAAAACTCACAATCAGAAAATTAAATCACAGCATCCTACGTCATGTACTAAACTAAAGTCTGAAAAAACATTTACTATGTATCAAACCATCTAATAAAACTGCTGCAGAATAAAGGTAAACATAAACAAAACTTCTGCTAATAACATACCTGTCACCGGCAGTTGTTTACCTTCCAGAAACCTTCATTAAAATGAAAAACTTAGCATAAAAGAATACTATGAATACAATTGCACACATGACGCTGGGATTTGTGTTAGAGGCTACATTTCTCCTTAGAAATAATAATTAATAGTGATTTAGGCATCTATAATGATAAAATACCAACTTACATAAATCCATTTACTGGGAGCTACTCATCAATAGACTTATCCTTATCAATTTACATGGATTTATCTTGGAAAGGACTGATAAACACATGCTGTGTCAATCACTTGCTAATTGTCCTAAAATACTCAGAACATTACAATAAAAATCCTCTCTGTTAGAAATTAGATAGGACATATTCAAAATCTAATGTTATGAAAAATTACTTGAATGAAAAAGCATCAACAACTTTAAACATTTCATGGAAATCCTCATCTCTAGCTAAAAAATGCATTCCAAAATATTCAGACCAAACAAACAAATGCAGCAGATCTTGGTTCAATGATAACTATAAAGAAGTCGTCATGCTAAGAGCAGCTCTGAGGGAATTCAACAAACAATCTACAACCTCTAATTTGCAGGAATCTTAAGTTCCTCCAAGCAAAAATACAGAAAATGATTAAAGTAAGCAAAAAAGAATGCTGACCAAATTATGCCAACTGACTTAATTCAACCACAAAAACAAAATCTGTCTGGAATATGATAAAGAAAATAGCAGGCAAACACTGTAAAACAACTCTCAATAATAGTATTTGTCTATATTTCTGAGATGAGGTAGTATTTACGCTATTTACATTATTCGGGCTATTGTCCTCATCTTTGTTGCCATTTCCACGTTTTGGCCATTGTACACTCTGGCCTTCTTCAGGTTTTAGGAATTTTGAACCAAACCCTCTATTACAATCACTAGAGTATAACATTCTCATTTCTTGTGTGAAACCTCTTCTGGCAATCATGAGTTATTTCCCTTTAATTCGACTCTTTTTAAGTTGCTTGTTCACCACTGGTGTGGCCTGGTATTGAACTCAAGTCACTAGAACTAACTATTAAAATACCATTAAAGAATTAATGTTATAATAATAAAGAAATAGCATGGACACAGAAATATTATTACTCATAATATTGCTTTAATTATGAATATTAATACACTATATTAATATTGTTATATTTACTAATTTATTTATACATTGAAATTACTATTTTATCTATACATTTAACATTTTTTATGGTTACCTAGTAATCCATATAACCAGTTGATGTAATAAACCAGCTTGCTTGATAGCCTCATAAATATCAACCAAAAGTACTTTGATATCACCTTATTAAGTTCATTATGTTTTGTTCTATCACATGTATCTACTGGTACTATTTACATTATTCAGACTATTGTCCTCATCTTTGTTACCATATTCACAATGTTCCAGCCATTATACAATGTGGCCTTCTTCAGGTGATTGGAATTTTAAACTGAACTCTTTATTTTGTTCACTGAGGGTAGATTGTACTCCAGTGAAAGTAGTAATCAATATTCATCAACATCAGCTGAGTGCCTCTGAAAAGTCAGTACTGAACAAGGGTCTGAACTTCACAACAACTATAAAGCAGATACTATACTTGGACATCATTGCCCAAATCAAGAAAATAGCCTTGAATATTCCTCAAACACAGGCAAATGACCTAAGATGGAAAGCAAAACTGGAGCATACAATGGCCAAAACAAGGTGAATATTGCAACAAAGAAGACAACAATTCAAACAATGTAAATAGTTTAAATAATTACATTACCTCATCTCAGAAACATAGACAAATACTTCTATGTGCCTTGTCCTTTCAGGACATAGGCGATCATGGCCTTCCATGTCTCCCTATCCCTGGTGGCTCTTAACACGTTTTCTCCTGTAACATCTCACAGACCCCATTCTGTCATCCACCTGCTCAGGCCCTTCAAATATGTTATCCGCTGCTTTTCTGTCTCTTTATCCCTCTATCTGGCCTGTTAGTATCAGGTTCTCCAAGCCCTCCTTCCTCATTGCATGTCCCAGGAACTTCAGTTGTCTCTTCCTGAAGCTCAATATTAATTTCCTTTTCGTTTCCAATCTTTCCAACACCTCATCATTGCTCACATGCTCAGTCCACGAAATCCGCAGCATCCTTCTGTAGAACCACATTTCAGCTGCTTCAAGTTTTCCCTTCATATTTGTTGATATTGTCCAACATTTACTGCCATATGGACAACACATAGCAGTCCAGCACTCTCTTTTTTGTTTCTAGTCAAAGTTTCCTGCGTCTTAATACTTTACTCAAAATAGACTTATCATTTGATTGCTATTATTGTATTAATTTAATCATTGTAATTTAAAATAGCAATATCAACTTTTCTTTTTGATATGTATACATAACACATCACTCAATAAATCCCAGGCCTAACTAATAAAACAACTTTTAGGCAAAATTGAACTTTATTCATCAACATAGTCTCCTTCCACTGATTCCAACACTTCCCTAACAATTTGATGCCTTTGTTGTGGAACAATTTATCTTTGGTTTCAAAATACAACTCAATTTCCGATATCACTTCTTCATTGGAACCAAGGAGCTTTCTTTTGAGGTCTTCAAACGGCCAGTAGTCGCTGGGGGGCAGATCTGGAAAATAGGATAGATGCAGAAGCAATTCAAAGTGCAACTCATGTAGTTTTGGCATCATTGTGATATGCTGCGTTGTCTTGGTGAAAGATCCCTTTCTTCTTCATTTGTGTCTATTTTTTGGTGATTTCTTCCTTCAAACACACCAATAATGCTATATAATAGTTGCTATTGTTGGTTCTTCCTTTGTCAAGGTAATTAATGAACAAAATACCCTGAGCCTCCCAAATATGGAGGCCAAAATCTTGCTTGTTGATGTTTGCATCTTTGGTTGTTTTAGACAGCTTTCACCTGCTGCTGTCCTCTCAGCTGACTGCTGATTTGACTCTGAAATGAAGTGGTGGATCCATGTTTCATCCATTGTCACATACTTATGCAAAAACTCCTTCTTGTTGCATCTAGCCTTCTATGCAAAGCTACAGGGTTATGGTATTACAACATGCTTGCTTAATCTGATCCAATCTTTTTTAAATAACCGCCAAATCAAGGTCGTTTTAAATGGGCATGCCTCTACATCCTACAGTACAAATGCTGGTGTCCCTCAGGGCTCTATCCTGGGCCCTACACTTTTCCTTATTTTCATAAATGACCTCCCAGATGAGATCAAGAGCCAAGTAGGCATGTATGCAGATGACACCACAATTTACTCTTGTGTCAGTAAGAAACCTGGCATGGTGGACAAACATAATCTCGCTGCTAATCTTGAGAGGGATCTAAATTCTGTGGTGAATTGGGGTAAGAAGTGGCTTGTCAATTTCAATGCATCTAAGACCAAGTCTGTCAATCATCACAGGCAACCTCTCCTGCCTCTCATAAGCATGGACCAAGCGAGTCTACCTGAGAGCAATACACAGCGTCTCCTTGGCCTTACCCTCTCTTATGATCTCAAATGGAACCACTATATTGAGTCAATAGCTAAATCCACTGCTAAGAAGGTTGGGTCATTGTGTCGGGCCAGGATGTTTTTCCCGCCTGAATCCATCCTGCATATATACAAATCAGCCATTCGTCTGTGCATGAAATACTGCTGCCATATATGGTCAGGCGCCCCCGCCGTTCATCTCAGTGTTCTTGACAGGCTCCAAAGGAGAATCAGTAATGTAGTAGGTACCGACTTGGCGGCTCGACTACAGCCACTTCCCCACCAATGAAATGTGGCCTCCCTTTGTCTGTTCTATAAATACTTTCATGGCTTCTGCTCCAACGAACTTAAGTCACTGGTGCCTCTGCAACAGGTGTTTACTCGTGCAACCAAATTGACAACTGGGTCCCATCCATTCACAGTTAGATTAACCAAATGCAAATGACAATTCTACTCCTGCAGCTTCTTCTCTCACACTTCCTGCCTGTGGAACTCACTTCCTTATTCTTGCTTTCCTGACGGCTACAACCTCTAGGAATTTAAATGCAATGTCAATGCTCATCTCTTAACCACTTGACTCTAGTTCTTTCACCACCCTGTATATCCTTTCCTTTCTCTTCACCTTTGCAACTGTCATCACACCTGTATTCCCATCCTTCTCTTGCTCCTTTCTAATTGGTTCGTCTTTCTCTTCACTCTCTTCTACTTAATCTTTTTACTCTTATGTAGTCCCCTGCACATCAGTGGCATTAATGCCTTGCTTGGGGTGATATGATTAAAAAAAAAAAATTGAAACAGTGACAAACAATACTCTGAATTGTCGACATGTTTTTGATCAACTGTGAACAAACATGGAACCCACTTTGAACACAGCTTTCTCAATGACAAATGTTCATGCAAAATAGTGAATGGACTGCCTTCTGATGTTTAACTCCTCTGCTATCTCCTGTAACTTCAATTTACGATCGGCCAAAACAAGTCTATGAATTTTTTTGTTTTCCAGGACAACTGCTGATTTTGGGTGACCTGGGCGTTCAGCATCATTTGTGTCTGTATGACTGCATTCAAAGTCAGCATACCACCTCTTAACCATTGTTTCTGACAGAGCAGTCTGAATAACACTTATCAAGCCATTGTTTTGCTTGAACATTATTTTTTCCCATCAGAAAGTAATGCTTTATCAACACACAAAATTCAGATTTTTCCATTGTTTTGAAAATTTGCAAAAGTAGTTTCACTTAAATAATTGTAATTTGTAAACTAATAATCTAATTAAGCACAAATTTTTTCATGTACCATTTGAAGGTTTGTACTTCATACAAATCATATGGTGCCATCTATATCACAGGCCCTGGACTTATTGAGTGATGTGTTATATTGGCATATTATCAATATATATGTATATCTTATCATTTAGGAATACTTCAGTTTCAATTTTAACATAAAAACATTTAAAATTCACAATCTATGAATCAATTTTATAGAAAAATACATTGTAATAATGCACTGTTGTTTTACTTCCTTGATTGAGCTCTGGAGAGAAATGAAAACTGGTCAGCTGTTTATTTTATTTATTTTACTTTTAATTGAAATAAAACTACCATTTATGGTAATTATGTTTTTTCTTATTTTTCACTTTCCTTTTAATTCCCTGAAGTATATCTGTTTTAATAGCAGTAATAAATATATATCTTATAATATCTGATTTCTCTTTTGTCACTTTATAACATCAGCTATTCAAGTGGCTAAAGTTAAATTTATGTAACAGTTATATTTTGTTTTCAAAAATCAATTTTTAAATAAGTTACTATTAACAGGTGCCTATTATGATATGTTAAAATTTAGTGAGATTTGATCTCACTATTGAGTACCTGACTACTACAGATTTGTGTCATACTAAACTATTGAGTCTTGCAATTTGCATCAGTTCTCGTGGCTGACCGCGCCTTCATCAACCGACAAGGCAAGTGATCAGCAATATATACATATTTATGTTGATTAGACTTCTTGTAGATTTTTGTCAAATATTGTAACATTCACTCTTACACTCTTGCCTTTTATTCAGATGAGCATACTGTTGTTTGATATTCTGGCTTTCTTTCATCTCAGAATTTGCTGTTGTGAGAACTCTTCACCATACCACACAAGCAGGAGAAGCCAGTCATGGCTGTCAGACAATTTCTGCGCCTACATCACCCCTTAACTCCTCAGGTTGCAACCCCCTTTGATTATTATGTGTGGGATGTTGAGCAAGAGACCAACAAAACTCCTTGTAACAACAAGGATGTACCAGAGGCAAGGATTATGGCTGCATTCACTAACTAAAACAGGAGGAGCGTCCAGAACAGTTGCAAGATATTCTAGAGTCATCTGAAGACTATAGTTGAAGCCAATGGATCTACTGAATAAATTTGCTTTTTAGTATTTCAACATATTTTGTGTCATTTTGGTAAATATATCTGTTAAAATGAGATGTCAGTGTTATTTTCAATATTTGCATAATTTAGGTGACAATTTATCCATCACACCCTGTATATTTAGGGGATATCTCATATCCACTAATACTCTCTAGTCTATTTTTCCTTTTTATTCCTTGTTTTTTTTGTTGTTGTTTTTTTTTTCTTTCATGTGACTTTTCTGAAAACCATAACTCAATAATTGATGGTATTCATCTCTATGATAGGTTTATTGAGGTAATTTTCAAAACCCAATATGTGAATTGATTCCTTCAGTCCTCATTTTCTAGTGTTCTCTATTATCTTAACTTTATTTCATAGTGGTTGATGACCACAGTTTCCCCTCTATACATGATCAGTAATGCTCGATTTCAGTTTCTCTCCTCAGTCTTCTGACATTCCATCACCCTTACTTTTAAAGAGCAGCTGAGTTTTCTCTTGTATTTTTTGCCACAATTATATGTAATGGAAAACATTATTCTTGGTCATATTCTCTTTTGTGGTTGGATAGGGTTCTGTTTGGAGGAGATATCTCTAAAGGTATGATCTGCTTTTGAAATTCCATCCTGATTTTAGACCACATTGCATTATTATGAAATGTATTTTTATGATGTCCTCTGCTGTGTGACCTAGATTATTTTTAATCAGTTTTTTTTTTTTTTTTTTTTTGTTATTATCAATGACTGCCAGAACATTATTAGTCCTGTAAATCAAATTTGTCTATAATACCCTCTCCATGAACATTAAATATCTTTTGTGCTGTTTGTACAGAATTTTTCCCTTACTGGAATAAGAGAATCAAATAACAAAAATGTATTTCATTTTCCTTCAGTTTCAATTTTAACATAAAAACATTTAAAATTCACAACCTATGAATCAATTTTATAGAAAAATACATTGAAATAAACCTTTCAGAATAACTATAGATCTTAAATTTAGTCATGTGTGAAATTGCATCTTGTGTTCAGACTCCACCTACTGAAAAAATTCTACAAACTTATGTTCTAACCAAATATATGTTTCCACTTGAGAAGTTTTTGCCATCAGTAGTTGGAAAAGTTATTAATCCATCTCTTCTCTCTCCAGCTTTGGGTTGAATAGAAAGACAGATTGGGTTCTGTAGCCTTGGTTGGCAACTAGTCTACTACAGAAAGTAACAGTAACTTACTGCAGGAAAATCTTCTGCCCAGTCAATCATGTCTTTTTCAAAACATGATCACTCAAGCGTGTATCATGTATTGCACCTGACTGATACTTTCTGCATGTAGATAACATTGTAAGGATGATGGGAATAAGCATGGAATTATTAACAAAAGGAAGAAGACTGTATTGTTTTATATAATCAATTATTGATTAGCTATGTTTTGTGTTTTTCTCAGCAAATCATTTTATAGAACAGTTTCCTACTTCAGTTAACAATTGTAACATTAGTAAATGAAAACTTTCAAAGGAGTGTGAAAAAGTTCTTAGTCAAGTCCTATTTGAAAAGTCAGTATTCTTATGTTTGGTTGTTAAAATTTTGGGAAATGGTTTGAACCAAGAACTTTTTAGCCTTCTTTCCTATCCATCCTTTCAAATTAATTATATATTTAAACACCATATGGAAATCAGTACCTAGATAAATTAATTTTAGCAGTTATGATTCCCTATAACCATATTCAGTATAATACTATTTGAAACCCTTTGACTATAGCACTTTAAAAACATTAATTCATTCTATAATAGGTTACAAAAAAAAAATCAATTTCTTTATAAAAAATAAGCAAAATCCTTTCAGTTTTATTCTCATATTAATATGATCAACATGAAACCATAATATTTAGTACTGTGATAGAATGAAAGTCTTTTAAAGTTATGGTTTCATATTGAAGAGAGGTAAAAGAAGAAAAAAACATTGTTAAGCACATTTAATGCAATATATACCTGAATAGATCTGGAAAGTGTGTGTGTGTGTGGAACATCCAAAAAAAAAGGTAGCAGTTTGAAAAATATATAGAATAATTCAATATAAATTTACAAATTCATTAACCTCTAATCAAAATCAAAAGGTACTAATTTATAAGGAAAATGTTCCTATGGTAATTTTACCAAAGACAACTGGAATTCATGTAAACATAAAATTGCATAAACATGTATTTAGTTACATGCTGAAATATAGATTATACAGAATCTGGTATAGAATCATCTTTTAAAGAAAAGAACACGAGAAATTGCTCCATTGAGTAAATAAATATAACAGAACTTAATTCTTGAAATTTATCTATGTTTATTTTATCTTTCATTTCAGATATTGAACCTGATTTTAGGCAGCAGCTTCAAATTTTAGTTGAACATTTATTGGCACCTGAAAAACTTGTTGTGAAGGAAATCAATGGCTCACAAGTTTCTTGTCGAGAACTTGTTGAATATTTCAAGGTAATTTTGTATTTTCTTTTAATTTCAATTATAATAGATTGTGATGACAAAATAATCATAGAATTGAAAAGGGGAAAATTATATACATTTTAAAATAATTCTGTCTTCAAATAAGTTAGCACAATTGCATTTAGAAAACTAATACTTCATTTGTATGGCATGCTTTTGTTTTGTATGATTTACAAAGATTGAAATTCTCAAATAACTAAAATTATAAAATGGGAAGCCAAAATATGAATATATGATATCCAATGATGATAATAAAAAAAAAAAAGAAATAGAAAATTTAATAAGATAATTTGTCTTTTATCCTAATAGATATATTATCATTAAACTTTAGCACTCAGTAGATGGCTTCATTTGCCTAAAACAAAGTTTGTCTTGATTGATTCGGATTGATTGCTAATGATGATAGTGTCTTTAAATTTTACAGTTCTGTTATGTCCCACTAAGACAACAGCAACAATGAAAAATATAGAAAACAAATGACTACTGCATTTAAGGTACCTTGAAAAAGTATGTTGTTTCTACAAGTAATACTTGTGAATAATGCAAAAGGGTAAAAATTAAATAGTTTATCAAAAAAAATTATAACTATTTCCAACACGTCTCCTAAAAGATATATATAGTGTTCATGTTTTCATATGTTTTTTTTTTTTTTTTGTTTTTGTTTTTGTTTATGTTCAGACAATCTTAATTGAGACTTGATATGCTGTCACTAATCAATTACAAATAGAAAACAGAAAAATGATGAATTTTGTCATGGCCAAGATTGTACAAGGAAAAAATAATTCAATAGTGAACACAGGAATTAAGCATATCTGTTCAACAGTCATACTATTCATCATCATCATCATTCTTTTGTATTTTCTTACTATTTTAGTTTCTACAAATAGGCAAAAAGAACTAAATAACTACTGATTTCACTTGAATTAGCCATTTATAGTAATCGCTAAAGATAAATATGGTATTCTATATAAACTGGTGTGGCATAATGATTATTAGCATAGAAAATGAAATGTGTGAACTGAGTTCAAATTCTGTTTGAAGTTCTGATTATGTTCTCTTCATACTAATGTCCTTGTAAAAGGCATGAATCTATCCCTCATTCCCTGCAACTAATGATAAAATCATAGTGTTTATTAGGTTCTTTAGCAATCAGTAGTGCAACCAAGGAGAATTAAAATTCTAAATTTAATTCATAGGCCAGTGTGTCTGCCCCATGTCTTACAGACCCTAGGGGTGACCTGAATCCTTTAATGGATTAAAAAAAAGATTTATATGAGAAAATATGTCTAAGAGTTTAAAACTAGTTTAATTTGTTCAGTGTCACCTCAGATATTTGAAATTTTACTTAATATCATCTATGCTTCTATGTTTTTGTTAGTTACCATTAATAGTCCTGGGCATGACAGTAAACCATATCCAACAGCAATGCCTCTGATTGGAAAATTAGAAGTTTTGAGGAGCATGGTGCCACCTCTTAATTGTTGCTATTCCCAGATCCATTTTGACCCAGGGTGATAGCACCTGTTAGGTCCCAGCTATGGAAAAATTGTGAACCCCTAAAAACAAAACTATGAAAGTATACAATAATACATTTTTATAGTAAAATTGTCAACAATATATTTTATCTGTAGTTGAAGTCATATGATTTTGTTCAAAATATATTTAGCTGAAGCCATAAAATTGTGTTCAAAATATTTAGATCTCAGCATAGAAATTGATATGCCACTAAACAAAATAAATCAATCAACCAAACAACCAGCCTGAAAGAATTTTCTACTTTTGATAATGATGTAATGAATATGTATACACCTTGGTTCCCCCTCACAGTAATATAATTGGCTGGTGTCAGCCATAAATACAGACGAAGGCGGGGACACCTAGAACTATGCCTATTGGAACATCTATTGGCTACACCTATTGCATAAGCCTACGCCTAAGTATACTGCATAAAATGTGTACCTGTCCATTACGGCTACTTGGTAGATTGTCCTACTCAGTTATATTTGCCAAAACCACGTAGCTACTTCAAATAATATATATATCCCTTTCAGTTAGCAATGCAATTCGAAATTACTTCACAAGACTAAAAAAAAAAAATAATAAAGTGGACAACACTTACGAATGAAGAACATTAGAAAGATCCATTCGACACTTATTAACAAAGGACATTAGAAAAGGAAAAACTTGTGCAATGCTTACAGAAAGTAAGAAATTGCCCCACCAACTCTTGTTTGGACTTAGAAGATCTTATTGTATACATAAATTGGAGCAAAAACTTTTGTGAATACAGAATGGAACAAATTGCGGATTTAACTAAGGTGCTACAAGTCACTTTGCAGCAACAATTCCAACAACAACAACAGTTTATGCAGCAACAAGAAAGGTTTGAAAAGTTATTTAAACAACAGGCAAAAGACAATAAATCATTTTTGGAAGACGTATTATCAAGGACAATAAAAGAGCTGGGTTCTAGATTTTTTTCTGCTGAAGGAATTTCAAATTCACTCTCTGGCAATAGTTCAACGTTTCTGGCTTATTTTCGTAGGTTTGAAACAATATTTACAAAAAGATGTGAACAATGGTCTGACAAGGAAAAAAATCACTCTACTGTTGCAGAAGTTGGGAACAAGAAAATACAGAACACATGAATATAATCCTCCCAAAGAAGCCAAAAGAAATTACATTCAGCAAAACAGAAATTTTGTTGAAAATTTTCAATGAAAGAAATAGTCTATCTTATACATGATACAAGTGTCTAAATATTATAAAACAAGAGGATGATGATTTGTAACGTATGCAGGTATGGTTAAAGCACAGTGTGAGGTGTTTAAATTAAAGAAATTGTCAAGCATGTTCAAGTGTTTAATTTTTGTGCTGGACCTAACGACACCAAAGGTCAAAGAAATTAGATTGAGAATCTTCACTATCATGGAACAGGATCCAAAGATTATGCTACAAAAAGTAACAGTAGAATGTCAGTGACTTATGAACATAAAAAAAGATAATACTCAGATTGAGAAGAGCATTTCCCAAGTACAAACTCTAAGACAACAACAAAAGTGGATACAGTATAAAGAAAGAAAAATTATATGCAGTTCGTATGAAGGAGAGCATATAAAGGATTTTTTTTTTTTGTGGGCGTGTAGGCCATAGAAGTTCTCATTGTCAGGCAAAACAGAGAAAAGTAAAATCAAAGTCGCAAACAAAGATGAACGTAGTTTTGTCAAAAAAAGGAATTTGAGGAGGGTAAAAAAAGAAAATACCTCAATGTAAAAATAAATGGGCATACTGTAAAATTATTACTCAATTTAGGAAGTGATGTCTCGGTAATAAACAAGCAAACATGAAAAAAAAATCAGTTACCCACTGTTGACTAACACATGCAAAATTGTTAGGGGAGTGTCTGGAAAATGACTTAAGTTTAAAGAAGAATTAAAATATAAGATTTCATTCATGGGAAAAATTCACAAATCGAAAGTGTATGTGCTCCCTGGTTCAGTAAACCTCTTTGGTTTAGACTGGATTGTATTGTTTAACTTAGAGGAATTACTGGTAAATGCTTTCTGTAACAAAGTTAACATGATAGAAAACAATAATAAGAAGAAAACAAAGTTTTATTATGGATTTGAAAAGTGAATTCCCTCATGTCTTTTCAGAAAGACTAGGTCTGTGCACAAAAACAGAAGTCAGTTTTATATTTAAAGAAAATGTTAAACCAATTTGTAAACCAAAGAGAAAAGTACATTTTTTGGCACTAGACACAATAAATGACGAATTAGAAAGGTTGGAGAAAAGTGGCATAATTTCAAAAGTCAATTATTCAGATTGGGCGTCTCCAACCGTATATATAAAAAAGAAAAACCAAGAAATCAGAGCATATGCTGACTTTTCAACAGGCTTAAATGACTGTTTGAAAGACCATGCGTACCCTCTACCATCTCCAGAGGATATATTCACTAAATTAAACAGAGGTACAGTGTTTTCAAAATTGGACTTGTCAGAGGCTTACCTTCAGATGAAAGTCAGTGAAGAATGTTCAAAGCACCCGACAATAAATACACGTAAAAGAATTTTTAAACTAAATCATTTTCAGTTTAGATTGAAGGTAGCTCCAAGCCTATTCCAGCAAATAATAGATGCAGCGTTAGCTGGTATGGAGTATTTAGATGATATTTTGATTAAAAGTGAAAACAAGGCCCAACACAAAATGCATATTAGTATTTCAGAGAATTGAAGAATATGGGTTCAAGATAAGTGCTTAAAAAATGTAAGTTCTTCTTAAAGAAGATAAAATATTTAGGGCAGATCATTGGCAGTAAAGGAAGTAAACTGGATCCAGAAAGGGCTGAGGCTATAAAAAATATGCCATCACCTGATAACATGGCTAAACTCCAGGTGTTCTGGAGATTAGTAAGCTGCTATAGCATTTATATCACGAAAGTATGATATGAGAACTTCTTTAAATGAGTTGTTGAGAAGGGGTGCAAAGTGGATATGGTCAAAAGAATGCGAACAGGCTTTTAAAAAAATAAAAAGCTGTCTATTAGCAGACCTATCGTTAGTGCATTTCGATCCAAAGAGAAAAATTATTGTAGTAGCAAATGCCAGTAATGATGGACTAGTTGCTGTATTGCTTCATGAATTTGAGGATGGATCTACAAAGCCAATAGCACATGCCTCGAGAATGTTACTGCCCTCTGAATTAAGTTACAGCCAAATTGAAAAAGAGAGTTTAGCAATAATCTACGCTGTAAAAAAAATGTCACAGATCTCTATTTGGAAGAGAGCTTATTCTGCAAACAGACCACAAACCGCTGTTAACAATATTTGGTAAAAAAAAAAAAAGATATACCAACTCCCAAAGCAAATCGACCACATCGTTGGGGTGTAATTCTATTGAATTATAATTTGAAAATAGAATATATGCCTTCAAAGAAGCTAGGTCATGCCAATGGGTTATCAAGCACTAAGAGACAAATGTGAATTGCCGGGTCTGTTATGCAACACTGTTAGAGAACTACCGGTTACACTAGAAGATGTGAAAAAAGCAGTTGAGAACGATGTTTTCATTAAAAAAAATAAAAAAGCAAATCTAGTTGATCAAGAAAACTAAAAAAGGAATTAGTGTGTCACTGTTTTCAATCTGCAAACAGGTATTACTATACATAGAGTTGTAATGCCAGGTACTCTACAAAAGAAAATTCTGAAAGAATTTCACACTGGCCATCCAGGGATTTCGAGAATGAAATCTCTAATGAGAAGCTACACTTATTGGCCGAGGATGGATCAGGACATAAAAAAACTTGGTGAAACAGTGAAGAGGATGTTATCTGCAGCAAGGGACTCAATTGCATATTGACTATGCAGGGCCCATAAATGGATCTTATTACTTAATTATTGTGGACAGTTTCACTAAATGGCCAGAAATTGTTAAGTGCAGACATTCGACTGCAACAAATACAATAAACACACTTGATGAAATTTTAATCACTTTGGTCTCCCTAAAACTTTAGTCAGCGACAACAGAACGCAGTTTACGGGAAAAAAATTCATGAATTTCTGTTGACTTTTGTCCATTGATCATGTGACAATGCCAGTATACCATCAAAGATTGAATGGACAGGCAGAAAAATTCATGGACATCTTTAAACGAGCATTGAAGAAAAGTCAAGGCATGGACACAAATGAAATAAGTATTTAGAAATTTTTGGCAGCATATAGAATCATGCCAAACCCAAATATAATGTCAGGGTTATTGCCAGCAGAGTTAATGTTTGCAAGAAAAATACGCTCTGTGTTCAACAGTCCAGCAAAGAAAACTGCTAAAAAAGAAAACCAGAAGACTAAAGGAATTGGACAGGTCATATATGACATAAAAGGCAAAAAATTTCAGTGCAAAAACATTGGAATCAATTGAGACCCAGACACACTACAGAGGTCATGGAAAATACCGAAGAAATTCCAATGGAAGTCATGTATGATGCATTTGAAATTCCCCTTCCAGCAAGTCAACATTCGCCAATGGAAGTATTCCAAACCTCAAGGCCAGAGGTACCAGTGTGTCAAACACCACCACGGCAGGTAGGATTGAGGTGAAAAAGACTTAGGAAAAAAAATTAATCGATTATGTCCAGGCTCTAAAAAGAGAAAATATTGAAGCTGAATTTCACAGGGAAAATTTAGCTCAGGAGAAGTTGAAGTAAAGAATATGCATACACCTTGGTTCCCCCCTCACAGTAATACGACTGGCTGATGTCAGCCATAGTACAGACTAAGGCGGGGACATCTAGGATTATGCCTATTGGAACTGTTGACTATGCCTATTGCATTACCATGCGCATAAGCATACGACTACGACGAGTACTGTTCCATTACAGATACTTGCTAGATTGTCCTACTCGGTTACATTTGCCAAAACCACTTAGCTACTTTGAATAATATGTATATCCCTTTCCAGGACATATCAGATAAGTTGTGTTCTCTCAAAATTTGCAGTGCTTTTCTGCTATTATCAGGGGCTCCTCTCATCATAAAAAACAGACTTCAGTCATTAAGAAATTAAATCAGCAAACACATTTGCATTCTTTTTACAGTACTCTTCATCATGACAATGACCATTTGATGTCAAGATCATTTTGGGTAATTTTTGGATTCTAATTTGTAATTTGAAGATGTTAAAAGTTTACTACCCATAGTTCATGTCTGGATTGATCATCATTGAAACAAAGTTGATTTTCTTTTCACTTTTAAAAAATCTCCATCAATTAAAGTTGCTTTAAAGTTTCTTTGGAATTAAGTGTCTTGAAACTTAAGCTTTATTAGCTTTATAATAAATTCTTCATTATTAAATAAGTAATAATACTGGGCTCTATTTCTGTAGGCAATTCAATATATTTTATTATTAACATATTTTGTCAACAACAAAATGAAATTTTCATTTACTGCACCTTCAAATTACAAATTATTTGCTGATTTAGAGCCTTTTCTTAAATAATTTTTAATTTCTTAGAAGACTTCACTGAGAAAGATAAAAGAGGAGACTGAAATTGTGAAATATACTGAAAGATGATAGAACACTGAAAGTAAATGGTAAATATCTTGCTTAGTAAGGTTGAAAATAGAAAATTAGTCTTTATTTAATAAATCAAATGAACTATTTTTTATCTAATGCAGGGGTCATCAAACATTTTTAACCAGAGAAACCCTTTTGTTTCTATTCCTTCCCCAATAACTAGCCCTGCCATTTAAAATATCTTTGAACCCTAAATCTTGCACTGATGTTGGCAATTGTAATGTTAACTAAACTGTATGAAAAGTTAATAAATTTGAATCTTATTCAAAATGTTCTCCATTAAACATATTTAAGAAAATATATTAAATAACTCCAGTGAATTAAACAAATAAAATATTAAGTATGGCAAGCTTAAATACAGCTGATACTATTGAACAGAAACGCATAACTGCTATTAATATCTAATTAATAAGGTATTGTATGTAAAGAAAATGCTTAGAACTGGGAATGAATTGTCTCAAATGCAAAGAAGCTCTGAAATTAGTGCCCGGTAAAATGTACAAAGATGGATTTTTGGAGATGTATGAAAAGAATATGTGCTTCATTTAAAAAATATAGCAATATCAGAACAGGGTCTTTTTTAATGAGTTTGATGCTTCTTTAAAAGATATTATTAGAGTAGTGGTTAAGTATGTCAACATACAGCATAAAAATTACTTGGATACAAAAATTATACAATAGTTAATTTCATCTCAAGAAAATACCAAAGACTGATTTTAGCAGAGATAAATTGGGTGGGTCTGGTATTGTTGTGCAAGTTGTTCACGCACTGATCCCCATTCAACCCCTTTACTATCAATGAACCCTCTAGAACCCCTCACAGACCCCTAGAAAGATCTCAGACCCAATTTGACGACACTTGATCAAATAGAATATATGCATTTATCTTATCAAAATAAGATTAATATAATGCTGACTTTTGATACTATTGTATCTGTATATATTTTTGTTCATTTTAAATCAAATAAAACAATTTAAAGTAAAATATCAAATTATTTGTACTTAAAGTAAAAAAATAATTCAGTTCAATATGAGAGGAAAATACAAGATACATTTAAATTTTTAATCTTTAATTTTTGATAATCATAATTTTATAGACCTACTTATTATTTACATTATTATTATATACATTTCTATTTTATCCGAAATGCATATTTATTCTGTTGTATATACATATTTATGTATTAACATAATATGTATTTTTTACAAGAGAAGAGAAAGGTTAAAACATCTGTTTAAACAAATGCATTTTTTATTTTTAAGGCTTATGTGAAAATTTATCAAGGTGAAGAATTACCTGAACCAAAATCAATGTTGCAAGTAAGTTACTAGGCTTTTCATCAGAAATTTTTCTTGTAATATAGTACTTAAAAATAAATCATATGATCTCAGTAAAGTATATATTCAGTTATATTATAGTCCAAACACCTTTTATATAACATAACAGACTTACAGTAAAAATAACTTGCAGTTGTTTTTTTTTTATGTTGTATGGGAAGATATGATTACTGATATGCAAATAAGTGAATGATGTGCTGAGAAAGGAATTGGGGTTAAGACATAGCTTGAAGAAACATGGTGTCAAAGTAGCTCATCTGAAGATGTCATCTTTGACTTTTCAGTGTGCTTCTTTGAAACCATATCAAGTCACCAAATATGTCAAGCCTTTGGGAATAATGCTGTAAGTGAACACACAACCAAGCATTGGTTCCAGAAGTTCAGGTCACGTGATCTATTCCTTTGTGATGAACTACACAGTGGCTTGCCACTGATCCTGGATGATGAGACCCTGAAAGCAGCCATAGAGGAGGTCAATAAAACCTTTGGTGAGCTTGGTGAATGCTTTCAGATTTTGATGAAACTATCAGACTTCACCTGCATCACATAGGGAAGGGATGCAAATGGGTACCCCACACACAGTCAGAAGCTAACAAGTAACGAGTAACAGCCTGTTTCTTGTTGCTTTCTCAGCACTACAACATACCAATATTTGAACAAATGACAAAAAGTGAGTCCTGCATGATACTCCCAAGTCTTCTAGACATTTGTTGTCAGGACTCTTTGCCTCATACCATAAAACCCCCTGAACACCTACACAAAATCATGCTCTGTATCTGATGGACTAGTCAACAAATGGTGCACTATGAGCTGCTACCAACAGACCAAGCCATCACTGTGAACATGTACCTACAGCAGCAACTGGAATGTGTGCAACAGGCACTGAAGCAGAAAAAGTCAGCATTAGTTAAGTACAAGTGTTTACAGTTCCTCCATGATAATGCTTGTGGTACAAGTAGCCAGTGATATGATGTGGTGACTTGGCTAGGAAACAGTGTGATATTCGCCTTACTTCCTGGACTTTGCAGCAACAGATTATTATCTATCGTTCCCTGGACAACCACTTTTGTGGGAAACCCTTCACAAATGAGACAAACTTGCAGTAGACACTCACACACTTCTTTGTGTCCAAGACACTTCATTTTTACTGCCAGGCATTGCACAGCTGGAGGCATATTGATAAAAAGTTCTAGATACTGATATGTATTATATAGAGGACTAACAGCATATCAGATTTACTGTATGCCCTTTACTAATAAATCAAAAATCGCAAAGTCTTGTAACAAGGCTATCAGATAGTGCACTGATGTTATTAACAAAAATAAAAGACATTTAAGAAAACATGAATTAGGTGATTACTTTTGTTATAAAAAAATTATCTAATTGGGGTTCAGTAAATATTGAAGAAATTTTTATTGCAAGTCCAGTGTTTTGTTTAAGATTTTAATCACTTTCATCTTTCTAAATCAATTTTTCTTTTCTTTATTATCTAAGCCATCAAAGAGCTTTGTTGATATCCTAATAAAATAATCACTTTTATAATAAGTCTCTAATGGCATCAGTCATTTCTGCTATAATGAAAAAATTGTATGTCTCCATACAGAAAAAATATGAATAAAAATTTAAGCAAATGTCTGTGTGTGTGTGTGTGTGTGTGTGTGTGTGTGTGTGTAGGTTTCTTTAAAAATGACAGACAAGGTATTATCATTAAATTTTGTTATATAATTTTTCATGTGTTTTTATTTTTCCTTTTCAGAACTCAAATAATGTAAGAATTGTCCAAAGGTTTTGTATTTTCAAGCACTTTTGGCTATACTTCTAGCCATTATCAAGAATGAATTTTGTTTTATTTGTAAATAACTACATTTAAAGTTTACGTATATAGAGTCATGTGTATGACTATACATAAACACGAACACAGTAAGCACATTGGATCAATTAAGTTATCACACAAAATTACAACACTTCATCAATGACCAATCCAAATTCAAAAGACTAAAATAAGAATCATATTGAAACACTAAAAACAGGTTAATAAATTCATAACATCTAACAATACCATGTAAATTTAACAAAATTATTGGCAATTATCAACTTGGATACTTATACAGTAATGTGAAAATGCACAAACCTGAATACTCCTAACAAACTGTAATTTCTCACATTCCAACACCTGTATACCAATTGTCAAAACCCCTTAATGATAATATCACCCTATACCTATCTACTAATTATAGCATTAAGTCAAATTCTTAAATCTACAACACCAAACCAAGGCACTCTCACATAGTTTGATGTTAAAAATTTATTTACTAATGTACCTTTTTCTGAAACTATTGACATAATAATTAACTCTGTATATAAACATAATTCAATCCCACTCTTATCTAGCAAATCCAATATTCTCAAAAAACTTTTACTGCCTGCACCATTAAAGATCCTTTATACAACCATCATGGCAATATCTACATGCAAGCTAATGGTGCAAGTATGGGAAACCCTCTTGGTTCATGCTTCTCTAACTTTTATATGTTCCTTGTTGAAAACATGGTTTGTTTTTTTTTAAGTTTTTTTAACTGAAAAGATATGTTTGAAACCGTTGTAACACCAAATATTAGAAAACACAGTTAAAAATATATTTTGAAACACAACAATATTCGTTTTTTCTTTATTCCCTTCAACCAGAATACAGCAGGATTGGTTAGGATAACAAATTACTGTCTATACGTGCTGTATCATTCAGCAGCCATGTTGTTCTTGCTTACCTCTTTTTTGTTAAGAGTCAGTGAATTATTAGGGGAGAGTTGTACAGTACTT
Organism: Ascarosepion bandense; assembly: GCA_037127315.1. Lineage (NCBI taxonomy): Eukaryota > Metazoa > Mollusca > Cephalopoda > Sepiida > Sepiidae > Ascarosepion > Ascarosepion bandense. The sequence continues at coordinate 963,041 of JBBBDQ010002170.1, read as the reverse complement.
TCTTTTCACTGAAGCAACTATTACTTTTCTGTTGCTTTTATAATGTTGCAAACACCAACTTTATTTGCGTTAGCTTTCCTTTTTGTTTTTTAACCAATTTCTTGTGGATTGAACTTTCAGAATTTTTTTAGGTTTGTGTTAAAAAAAATTTTCTTTAAGTCCAATTTGGTGGCAAACATTGCACTATGTTTCTTAAATGGGTAAAAACATGCATAATGCCAGTCACAACAAAACCAACAAGTTGATGGAGGTTTCTTTTATTTTCATGTTAACAATGGGGTGTTTGGTTTTTGCACTAGCATGATGTCTCTTTCAATGCTTAAAAGATGTTTGAATTCTGTTGTTAGATCTTAAATTTTTATGTCTTTATTGTGTTCCAATTTGGAAAGTAGTCTGGTCCGAATATCATTGCATGATTCAAACGTCAGGCCTGTGATAAGTCAAACATTTAGACTGTTCTTCTTTGAGGAATTTAGTTATCACATTCCAGATTTACGCTACCAACGAATGTTACATAATTGTCTTTGTCATTTTTTTTTTTAATTTGAGACAATTAAACCAGTTATTAAGCAGTGATTGTTTTTCTAAAGAAAAGTCATGTTCCTGGATTCCTAGTTTCCAAATTAACAGATGGATTTCCCAATATTCGTCTTTCTGTGACAATTCGTTTTGTAAAATGTCTACCACAAAGCAAAAAGTTTTCTGCTTTTGTTATCGTAATGGAATTCTGTTGTTAGTGATGTTATTCACAGAATTTGTGTTCAAATTCCTTCCTTCTTTTAAAATTTCTAGTTGATGATTGAATTGTTGATTGAACTATTGAGTTATCATAGTCAATAACTGCTGTTTTGATATTTGGAACTATTCTTGTTGATTCAATATCTCTTTCAATATATCTGGTAATATTGCCATTTTTGCCATCTCATCCTCATCGTCAAAAATGTGTTGTAACCCCAAATACTAGGAACGACAAAATATAACAAATACACTTAAATTTATTTTGAAATACAACAATATTCTTTTTTTTTTTTTTTTTTTTTTGTTCTAGTCTCACTGACCAGTATACACCAGGATTGTGTGGGATAACAAACTGTCTACACATGGTGTATTGTCCAGCAGGCATGTTGTTGTTCTTGCTTACATTTTTTAAGTAGTATTTACTTTTATCTTAGTTAAAACTAATAATAATGATCAGCAATGTTTTATCAAATGAAAGTAAACTACTAATAGTACTTATATGAAAACAAAGACCAAATGCAACACTCAGTGAGATCATAGAATGAGGAATAGGTTTATAGGTTAGATTTGATTTGCAAAGTTCTCATAGTTAAGTAAATTATTTGTTATATTAAAAAAGGCTACCCTAAGACAAAAGTGATGTGAGTTAAGATCTCAGCATCTACACTCAATACTAATGGCTACAGATCAACTGGACTAAGTAAAATTGTGATAAAATTAACTAATCAAAAATAATGATAATAATGGTTGGCAATGCTTCCTTTGATCAAAGATAAAAGGAAATACTAGTCTTTATAATGACAGTTTACAATACTTTATCTAATCAAAAATAAAATAAAAACACATATTTATAAAAATGTGACAATCTAATCAAAATTATTTTTTGTGAAAAGTCAATGAATTGTTAGGCAAGAGTTGTCTCTCCTAACAGAAACATGGATGATATTTTAATTTTACCTAACAAAAAATGAAAATGATAATCTTAGAACTACTTTTGTGAATTCATATTCTCAACCACATTTCTTGAAAGAACTCCACAATTTGAGACAAACACTTGTTAATTGCTTTCCAAATTATTTACTTGACTACCATATCAGACTTTTTCTTCATAACGTAACCAATGGCATCTACAAACATGTAGGCAAAAACAGCAGCATCAATATTTTCTAATGCACAGTAATTAAATACAGAATCTTCACTTTGCAACATTATCTGAAATTATGCAACACTGATTAACTTAAATGAGAAAATTAAATTAATTTTCCAATATAAAATATTAAAAACTGTCATTCTCATCGTCAGTAATAATTCACCTGCAAAATCTAAACTGCACAGAACCAGTGTTGTTTGAAAATTATGTCCTCTGAAGAACTGCTTTCCTCAACAATTCGAAATTCAAATCAATTACATTGGCCACACCACCACAAAATTGACAAGAAGATTGACATTGCATCTTTCCTACAACAGTTCCATTTAAACACGCATGGAGATCTACCAGGACCTATCCATGACATACATGTTGACAATAAATACATAATAGCATCATCCACATGCAAAAGTATATTAAAAATAATGGAGGCATTAGTAAAAAAAAAAAAATCCTTCGCTTAATAACATCAATTATGAACACAGTAACAATAGGTTTACCATGTTCAGAACTTAGCATACACATGACTCTATATAAATAAACTTTACACATATTTACTTACAAGCAAAACAAAATTCATTCTTGATAATGGCTAAATATATAGCCAAAAATGCTCAAAAATATAAAACCTTTGGACAATTCTTAGATAATTTGAGTTCTAAAAAGAAAAAAACAACATAACACTTGAAAAATTTTATAAAAAAAATATCTTATCTGCCATTTTCAATGAAACCTGCATAAAAGAAAGATTGTTGCCCAAATGATATATATATATATATATATATATATAGGATAAAGTGCTCAATATCAGAGGTTGAGTATATGTAAGTATAAAAGTGAACATTGAAGTCAACACTCAGAGGCAACAGACTGTTTTATGCTAGGCACAATCATTAGGCCACGTGTTGGATTTTTCCTCAGTTATTTATATATACAGGTCAATGGTGAGTAATCCTCATAATGATTATTTTGGCAGGAGTGGGTTGTAACGTAATAAAAATTTGTTTTCATGCCTGCATTTTGAGATGAGTTCAGATCATTTATTTAGTAGTTTGTTTTGGTCTGGGAAGGTAATAAAAGCTATTTTTTTCCTCCAAACAGTTTGAAGGTTTTGGATTGGTTGTTATATATATATATATATATATATATATATAATATTTGGCTAAGTATTATTGTATTCGTGTTATACATGATCCTAATAATATGAACTGGTCAGTGTCCCCATGTGCAGACAATTGGTCAATGCTTTAAGTCTTTCCAAGTTCAAGTGCTCATCTAGTTTTGTTCTCTTTATAAACTGTCATTGAACTGTTCCAGGTCATGGTGGATGCAAGTGTCCCAAAGATATTCTGCTAATTACATCATCAATTGTTGTCAGTCTTGTGTTGCCCAGTTTTCGTTGTTTGCACCGCCAATAACTTTTAGATTCTCTAGTTTTGTCAACAATATAGGCGTATCCCTCAAATAAAAGCTTTCTACCTTTTTGTTCTGTCTTGACAAACTCCATCCATGATGACAACTGAAGGGCTTAGAAAAAATGTTCTAAAAAAAAAAAAACTGGATTAGTTTGAATTTGAAAAGACTTAAAACATTGACCATTTGTTCTGTCTGTGAATTGTCTGTCAGCAAACTGTCCATTGGGGAATTTTTTTCAGTGAATTGTCTGGCTACCCAGTGTCCTAGTGTTAGCAAAGACCTAGTATTCTTGGTTTTGTCATTTGATAATGTTCTTGATCTTCATAGCTATCCAAAGTACTAAATATTACTATATACAAAAAAATAATCAGTTTATACATCAAAAACTGATTATTTTTGTAATCAATATGATCATATGATAAGTACCATGAGGTCTTGCTTTAATGTATAAACCATACTTTCAAGCTACAAATATAAGTATTAGGAAAAAATAAATCATTTTAATAATATTAAAAAATTCAAATAAAAAATCAATTGACATTTTTATATTTTCTTTTAGTTATAAATAGCAAATCCAACAAATAACAAAAAAAAAAAATAGCTAAAATAGATGTAACAAATCACTTTGTTAGCTGATCAAATCTGTTTTTAAAAAATCAGCTATATTTTAAATTTTAATGGTAGTATTTTGTGAATATAGTAATATTTATTTTTCAGTTTATATACATAAACTGAAAAATAAATATTACTATATTCACTTATTCCTCATCTTTATTCAGATCAATAAATACTAACCTCAAGGTAAACTGTGAAGTTGGTCACTACTTATTTCTGTGATGTTTTTATCTTTCTCATCAACTGGACAAAACAAGTAGAAGCAGCAATATAAAGGCTAAATGCAACAAGTACCTGAAAAAGGCTAGAGTGTACAATTGCCAATATAATAACTGTCAAAATGTTGTAAAAAAAATAAAAAAAAAACAATATAAAACAAGGGTTCAGATGAATTCTTTGATGATAATTCATCTTTAAAATCCTAATAGAAGATATTATGATCTAAGTAATAAATTTAATCTTCCATTCAATCTTTTTTCTTTTTTCTTCTCTAATTGCTGTTTCGCTTTTGTTTCAGGCCACTGCAGAAGCTAACAATTTAGCAGCTGTCTCTTCTGCACACAATGAATATGTAAAATCAATGGAAGAGGTAAGATTTGTTTTCTTTCTTAAAATTATATAAGGATTATTTAATAATTAACCTCAGCATTATTTTTTTAATAGTATTTACTTTTATCTTAGTTAAAACTAATAATAATGATCAGCAATGTTTTATCAAATGAAAATAGACTACTAATAGTACTTATATGAAAACAAAGACCAAATGCAACACTCAGTGAGATCATAGAATGAGGAATAGGTTTATAGGTTAGATTTGATTTGCAAAGTTCTCATAGTTAAATAAATTATTTGTTATATTAAAAAAGGCTACCCTAAGACAAAAGTGATGTGAGTTAAGATGAGTTCATCTTTACTTCCACTCTACACTCAATACTAATGGACTAAGTAAAATTGTGATAAAAATTAACTAATCAAAAATAAACTGACCTCAGCTCAGTAATTTTACATCCTATGCCAATAACTGTCATGCTAGTTGCATATCCCTATAATTATGTATGCATAATTTTTCCTGAATTATCACAATTAAAAAAAATAAAAAAGTAATCACACCATCTTTACCTATTTTTTCCCACAAATATATTTAAGAAATAGCTGAGTTCTTGCCTCTTAAAAAATGGGAAAATTTAAATTTTTATGCAAAAATATCATAATTGTATTTTATAAAAGTTAATATACATATCTAAATTATTTAGATGTATAGATATTTGGTGAAAAAATATAAATAAAAATAAAAAGGATTTAATTAAATATTAATCATTGATCTGTACCTATTTAAATCAATGGGATGTATGGATAGTATGATGTTTATTAGTAATTAAAATGAATTCAGCATGCCAAGTTTAATTCCCACTTGAGTGTGTTCCATTCATTTGGTTCTAATGCTCATGGAAAGGACATGAATCTCTCTTGAAGTAAATAGCTACATAGACTAGGCTCTCTTGCCTTGATGTAGCAACTGTCAAGAAGAAAAACTAAATTCAAAACCTGTTTCAAGAGAGATGGATTCCAATTGTCTCTCTTGTTCTCGACACAACACTGCTGCTTATAGTTCCAGTACATAGGATGCATTCATGACCTCCTAAAGGTTTAGCAGATGTGCATTGTGGTGCAATGAATATTGGCTTGGGACGAGAAATCGGGGAGCCGAATTTGAATTCCAGTTAAATTCCTTGCATTCACTTATTTTTTTATTTTTTTATTTTTTTTAATCATATCACCCCGAGCAAGGCAGCAACACCACTGATGTGCAGGGGGCTACATAAGAATGAAGAGATTGGAAAAGAGAGAACCAGAAGCCACATCCTGAACAGGGGATGAGCCTCTTCACCTGTTCAGTAGACGTGGATGGAGTGTGAACCGGGCGATAGTTTAGTTTATCTACTCTAATTGAAAAAGAAAGTGAGAAGATTAGAAAAGAGAAAACTGGAAACCGCATCCTAAACAGGAAACAAGGGATGAGCCTCTTCACCTGTTCAATAGATGTGGGTGGAGTGTGAACCGGGCAATGGCAACAAAGATGAGGACAATATTCTGAATAATGTAAATACTACCTCATCTCAGAAATATAGACAAGTTATCTTCCTTTTACATACAATTGTTCATACATGACATTATCATTAGACACATATTTAAGGGTTGTTCAAAATTTCATAACTGAGATAATATAAAAATTAATAAAATATCATAAAATTTTATAACAGATGTTCCTAAAAATTATAGGCTCCTCTCTGATGTATGAAATTTTATGTTATATTAATTTTGATATTTCTAGTTTCAAAAAATTTGAAATTTATTTTATTGTTATATTTCAAATTTTATTATTTTTCCAAAAAGCATCTTAAAACATAAGGCTATAAAGTTAAAGCAACTAAAAAAAATCAATAAAATATCTTATTGCTTAAAATATTTGCTAATTTGTAAACATTACAGGATAGTTAAATAAATTCACTTAAAATTCGTAAAATTTATGTCACTTCTGACTTCAGCTGTCAAACAAGTCACCGTGAAACGCTTTATTTTCTGTTTTCTTTTAATTTCGATATTTTTAGTTTTAAAATTTGAAAATTATTTTGTTATATTTCAAATTTTATTAAATTTCCAGAAAGCATCTTAAATGATAAGGCTATAAAACTAAAGCAACTAAATAAAATATTTGATTGCTTAAAATATTTGTTAATTTGTAAACATTACTGGATAATTAAATAAATACACTTAAAAATTCGTAAAATTTATGTCATGTCTGGGTTTCCTGTCAAAGGAGTCAACGTGAAATGCTTTATTTTCTGTTCTTTGTCTGCCATAAAAGCAAGTAATGTTTATTTCAAATTAGAATAAGCAAGCTTTAAATATTCTAATTTTCCCCAAATAACCTTTGAAATATAAATTATTTTATTATTGCAAGATTTTTAAAGGGAGGATTTAACTTCTGTTTACAAATTGCTCTAAAATGGCAACAAGAAGAAAGAAATACAATTTTATTCAAATCAATATAAGTTCGGTTTTAAACATATCGAAGTATTTTACTTACTGGGTATAGAAACGTTTTTACTCCTTTACCTTCGAAGCTGAAAAGAAATCTTCAAGAACATTTAAACATTGGGGACCTCGAACTTTGAATAACTTGATGGAGCAAAATTAAATACAGAGTTAACTGCTCCCCCCACAAATCTTTATAAAGCTTTCTAATATTCAATATTCAATTCATGCATGAATAAGTGTTGAAGATTTCGTTTAAATTGAATAATTGCTTGATTTTTTTATATTCCTTTAATTTTAGAGAAAAAACGCACTGGTTTAGTCGGTACCTAAATTGTATGGATATTTATTAAAATTGTCAATTAATTACTTGTCATGCAAGATTAAAGAAGGTAACATTTTACTTATGTAGTTCTTTCTTTGTTCGTCTGCACTTACGCACAAATACCCTTGGGAAAGGTATTAATCCGTCTCTTCCCTCCAGTTATGGGTTAAATAATAGGACACATTAGATTCTTGGCTGGCAACCAGTCTACCACAGAAAGCAATGGCAATCTACTGTGGGATAATATTCTGCCCAGTCAGTCATGTCTCTTTCAAGACATGATCGCCCAAGTGTGCATCACGTATGGCACTTAACTGAAAGGATTATAGGACTTGTGATGTGACATGTCAATGATATTAATTAATGCTGTACATATCCTACTTGTATATATGAATACATATATATTTGTACCAGTGTTATATTTATATGTTAATTACTTTCTCTCTTTCTTCCTTATTCACAGGCTGTGGGTGGTAATCGGCCCTACATGCATCCTGATCGACTCAAGTTTGAACATGAAAAGAATAAGAGGAAAGCTATGAATGAATTCCGACATGCTCGTAAAATGGGAGGTCCAGAATTCAGCCATAATTATGAACAGAAACTGATTGCTGAACTGGAAGAAGCCTATGAAAATTTGTGCAAACACAATCAAAGCAAGAACTTTTTTAATGCTGCTCGCACTCCAACTGTGCTGGTGATAATGTGCATTATCAGCTATTTATGTGCAGGTGTATTTGCATTATTTGGACTGTCCCCAGTTGTCTTTTTGTTCAACATATTTATGTGGCTCATGTTGATTCTAGTCATCACTGTTGTCTATGTTCGTTACAGTGGTGTACTAATTGATATTGGGCACTACATTGACAGATTTGCCAATTTCATTTGGGAACGGGTAAGTAGAACTAAGAACTACAATATTTATGATAAGTATGTTCACAGATTCATGATACCTAAGGTTTAAAATGTATATTTAAAAATGAAAAATCTTTCATGAAGCTTTTTTTTTCTAATTTGAAACCAATATTACTTTTTTTTTTTTAGCATAAAAATGTATTAGAAAAAAAGGAAAGCATTTCTTAACTATGGTAACTTCTTTTTCAGGTGTTGACTGATGATATTGACAGCTGACTTCTGTCATCAGATGGATAAACAGAAATTACATAAATTTTAAAAATCAAGTTAACTTATTTAACTACACAGTAATTTTTACAAAATAACAAATATTTTAATTGATTTTTAGGTACTTTAGCTTTATAGCCTTATGTTTGAAGATACTTTCTGGAAAAATAATAAAATTTAAAATGCTGCAATTTAAAGATTTTGTAACTAAGATAATATAAAAATTAATATCACATAAAATAAAATTTCATAAGGGAGGTACCTATAATTTTTACGTACATCTATTATATTTGATATTAATTTTTATACAGCTCCTAAAACGTGACTTTTTAATGATAATGTATTTATATATAAAAAAGGCATGTTTATACTAATACAAAAACAATTTAAAGTTCTTTTTTTTAAATACTGCTAGATTGCAGATTGTAATAAGCTTTTAGATTTATCATTAGTAAAAATAGTAAAAGTACTTAGTAAAAATACTTAAAAGTATTTTCTAAAAGTTACAACATTGAAACTAAATTTTTAAAGATTCACAACTTTATCAATTATTGTAATTAAAATTGTAAAAAAAAGAAAACAGTTCTTGTAAAAATTAATTTATTGTAAATTTTTTTTTTGCTTCAGACAATATTTTCCTTAACATATATCATTCATAAAAACAAAAGCTTTTATAATTTGAATAATCTTTTATTTTTATTGAATTTGTATTTTACAATTCAGGACAGATTTCTGGTAACTGTTGGTCAAATTTTGCAAAAAAAATTAATGATTTAAATTTTTTAAAGACCTTTAACTAATATAATCAATAAAAGTTACACATTTGAATTTCTCAAGTTTTTACAAAATTAAGTGGTGAGTAACAGATGTTTAAAAAAAATTTTTTTTACCAAGACTTTCTAAAAAGAAATCATTTCCAAAATAATTTCATTCATTTGTGAATAAGTCTTGAAAATTTCATTAAAATCCAACAATTATTTGATTTTTGCAAGGATTTATAAATGAATATATCTTTCACTGTAAAATGATGCCAAAATTTGTCGTTATTTTATAGTCCATCCACTGATGCAAGAAAAACAAGATCTGTAATCACAATTTTGAATGTTCTAAAAGGGATTTAAAAATTTACTAAAATAATTAAAGTGTTTTTTTACTTTTCAATAATAATGTAAAGATTTTGATGATAAAACTTAATTTTTGGCAAGTTTGGGACATTTTTCAGAAAATTCATAAACATACTGAGATAATAAAATAATGGTTTCTATTTTAATTTTGTTGTCTGATAAAAAAAGTAAAAAAAAATCCTTTGCCACCATTGGTGAAAATTAATTACCTCATATTTGTACATTACTCAAGTCATAAAGCAAATCATTTTCATTATTTTCGTTTAATTGAATAACCAAAATTTTATAGTAGTATTATTTATATTATTCAAAATTTTTTTATTAACTATTTTTAACTAGTATTTCTTTCTTCTTTTTATTACATTATGGTTCTATTATTGTTAAGTACGTAAGTATTGTGGATGGAGAAATAAGCCCTGTGAAATTTGAACTTGCATGCCTTATGAATAACTTTGTTACATATTAAACTGAAAAAACAATTATTCAAATATAAATTTAGAGCTTTATTCCTTATATTACCCCAAATGCCTGATACACAGCTATCCTTTGTTTACATAATAGACCCTCTGAACCATTATGAAAATCTCATATTTTTAAAGTATTAGGACTGTTATGACTGTTAAATATGAATTAAATTTTTCTACATTAATATAAACTTTTCATTGGTTGTGCTTTACACAACCACTGATTCATGCACTAGGAATAAAAGTAAATTAATGTAAGATTTAAAAAACTGATAATGTAGTAATAACCATAGTTGTATACACAATTAAGAATTAGTACTACACACATTACCTGTGGCCACTCATTTAACTATTGATTTCAAATTCAAGAAATTCAGGTATACATATTTTTGTCAAATTAAAAGATGCTAAACTATCAGTTACTAATAAATTATTTGTATCTCTTTCATTCAAAGACAACAAAAACACAGTATTTACATTATTTGGACTATTGTCCTCATCTTTGTTGCCATTTGTACGACGTTTCGACCCTTGTACATTTCAGCCTTCTTCAGGTGCTAGGAATTTTGACCTAAACCCCTTATTACAGTCACTGGAATGAAGAGTTCGGTTCAAAATTCCTAGCACCTGAAGAAGGCCTGAGCGTACAACAGCCAAAACATCATACAAATGACAACAAAGATGAGGACAATAGTCCAAATGCTGTAAATACTACCTCATCTCAGGAATATAGACAAATAACAACAAAATAATTGTCAGAAATTACTAATCATCAAAATGTTTATTCCTTGGTACAAAATAATGTATATCAAATGCTATGTATATTTTAATTATTAATTACTTCATTATGATTTGGCATTTCATAATTATTCTTTTTTTTTTGTTCTTTTCAGCTCATGGAGCGAGTGTTTGACTTGCTGGTCCAGCACAAAGCAGCTAAGATCCTTGGACTTGGAAAGTTAAAAAAAAATTAAAAAAGCAAAATCAAGATTGAATAAAAAAGAAAGGAAAAGAAGTATTTAGACATGCCAAAAATTTCAAGAAATAAAGTTGAAATTCAAATGATTTTTCCTATAGAATATGACAAAAGTAAGAGGGTAAAACCGAATTAAAATGTATAAAAAAATGTAAAGTTAACAAGGTTCACAAAATTTTTGATAATTGTAATCAATGGAATTGAATTGTAGTTGAATATTCCATTGTAAAGGTTTGATATTGGGATTGTTGACTGGAATTTGACATAAGAATTCCAGAAACCACTTATCATCTCAACCATACTCTGGTCAAATAATCTTAGTGACATCATAAGTATTTATTTATTTATTTTTATTGACATCAGTTGGAGAAATGAACAAATTCTTAAAAAATTTTTCTTACATTGTTCATATACACTAAGAAGAAATACATTTATCATTGTATTTATTTCTTATTCATTTTTCAAGGAACATGTTATTGAGCTTATATTTGTGTCTGGGTAAAAATGTATGATTGTAGATCTGATTGGTTAGTTGTATATCTATCCACCTATTTGTAAAAAGTATAATTACTAAGTAAGGTTATTAATTATATTTTAGTCATGAGAAAAAGGGAAATACATCTGTAAAGGCAATTTTGAAAATATTAATGAGCAATACATGGTTAGTATTGTTTCATCAAAGGACATAGCTCAGTTGTAGTTTTCATTACAATACATATTTATTTTCAGTTACAAGTATGATAATATCAGCTGTGTATTAATTTCAAATTTAATTTCAGTATAATAATTATATATATATAATTGATAATAACCAGTATTACAATTATTAAAATAATAATAGCCACAGTAAAAAAGCAAATAAAAATAATATATCTAATAACATAATGGATAAGTGAATACTAAAAACAAAGAAAATGCCATGAAGGAAAGTGGTTTAACAAAAAGTAAATATTTTTTAAATAAGCTTTCAATATATAAAAAAATGTTTAACTAAAATCAGTTACTTAAAATTTATATTAAAATGATTGTCTAAGTGAAGATCATTTTGCTATCAAATAGTATAACTTTTATATTTATTTAAATATAAATGATATATTGATATAAAAAATGTGCAAGGGACTATTTTGATATGGGTTCATTAAGTACTTATACTATGGTTTTGTATTTACTGTATTTCTTTTGTGTTCAACATTGTATATTATGATTTTTTTTCATTTTAAGGGGACAATATGTATAAAAGTGTAGCCTTTTGTATAATACAAGTACTCAGTTTGGCATTACAGTTCAGAGAAGGGGAGAAGTATTTTAATAGACTTTTCTGATAGCTGTGAATATTTTTCTTTTTCTTTTTTTCTTTTTTTTTTTTTCATGAATTTTTTTTTATTATATTTTCACTTCATATTTTTCAAAATGATTTTCCTTCCATGAGCCTTTTACAGAAGTCTTGTGGATCCCACTTTGAGAACCTCTGGTATACATCAAAATAACACTCAGCCCGAAATATCAGGTTTATATGTTGAAAGAGTTAAAACTACAGTTAAAATGGTTTGTTAGTCGCTTGTAATGTATAAAATATCTTTCTGATTATATTCAGCCCCCACCCATTTTTGGATACAAAATTTTTCATATTATACAAAGAAACAGTCTACATAGATAAAAATATTTTTTCATTTTTAAGATATAATTTAAATACAGTTTAAAAAACATAGCCATTAATAATCTTAAATTTCCAAGATAATTATTTTGTTTATTATTTTAAGTGAAGCAATTAGCATTTCAAATTTTTTTAAACAGCTGAATTCCTTTTTCATGTACTTAATGTTAATAACAGCACATTTCAACTGAGTGTACACTTCACAGGGCTGAAGAATGGATCAACCTAAATGTGTTCAAGAACATAAAAAAGGGATTCCCTTGTCTGAACAGACAGAATTTGGAATTATTAATTGAAATATAGATTTCAATTTAAAAATATTAAATATATTCTTGCTGTAAACATGTACAAAAATTAAAGTACATTTGCACTCATACTAATTATTAGCCCATCATACAAATATTTTTTAAAAATCTTAATTATTTACATGTTTATGTTATGTATATGTGTAAATAATTCATAATCCAAATAACATAAATAATAATGCTGAATGTCTATCTATTTTTCATTTACAAATATGCATGTATTGAATAGTAAATATTTATGATATGCATATTGACACATATTTTTAAATAAAAAGTATGTGTTCAATTTTATGTACAAATTGAGACAAATATAACTATTTTTTGTGTGAGTAATTCCTAAATAAGGTTGCAATTACTGCATTTTTCAAAGGTTTTCATTTATAATTATATCAATTTATAATTATAAATATAGCTTTAACAAATTATAATATGGTATTCATATTCTTCCAAATTATGTAACATCCTGCAGAAATTTGAAGATTAGAATAATAATTTCACTTAAACTATTTATTATTAAGTTTAGTCAGACAAATAAAATTATAAGTGAAATATTCAATTCCTGTTTATTATTTTGTACTCTGTGTTTGGTGTGTGTGTGTGTGTGTATATATATATATATATATATATATATATATAAAGAATTAATTTGTATTACAAAGTCAAAAAAGTTTACTTGTGACACGTTTTCTCCTTCAGGACTTCATCGGAATAAATCTGTTATATTGGTATGACTACATATGTGAGTGGGTATACCAACATAGCAGATTTAGTCTGAAGTCCTGAAGGATGAAACGTATCACAAGTAAACTTTTTCCACTTTGTCATACAAGTTCCTCACTACTGTTATTGATATATGAAAATATATATTGTGATCTCATTCATATATATATATATATTATAAATTATATTTTAGAACATGTACAGAATATTTTTTTATATATCCACTACAAATAGTACGTTTGTTTCGGCATTGAAACTACAATGTCTCATCAGGCAGTGTGGACAGGAATGGAAAGCCCCTTTTCTTATATTTGGTCAGTTGTGTGTGGGATGTTGATGGGGGTTAGTGATAAGGGAATAAGTCTTGTGGATTGACAGACTCACAGAAACTCTTTAATCAACCATATTCACTACCCACACCACTTTCTTCAAAATTCTAACGGTCAATCCACAAGATTTATTTCCTTATCATTAATCCCCACCAACATCCCACACACATCTCACCAAATATAAGAAAAGAGGCTTTCCATTCCTGTCCACACCGCCTGATGAGACATTGTAGTTTCAATGTTGAAACAAATGTATTATTTGTAGTGGATATTTAAAAAAAAAATTCTGTACATGTTCTAAAATATAATTTATCATAAATATTCACAGCTCTATATATTATATATTGAGCACTGTTTTAAATTAATGTTTTGGACATTGTAAAAATCTTTTCTTCGTTCTGTATTCACTCGGATATATATATACACACACACACACACACACACACACACACACACACACATATATATATATATATATATATATATACACACACACACGATTATATCATTTCAGACATCATTTAATGACTTAATTTTATTACTATGCTCTAGGGTTACATTTGTAGCTTTTATAAACAAAACTGCTACTAAATGTAATGCTAAGTTTATTTAGAAAAGAAGTCATTTCGCTCATAATAAAAGAAAAAATTCATAAAATCATGTATGATTTTATGAATCCACTTGAATTTCTTGGCCACTTATATGGTTTACATATTTGACACATGGGATCATGCACACACATGCACCCTTTTAAATATATATATATATATATATATATATATATGACTTAATCATTTTTATGTTCATTTTTTAGTTAAATGAGTTAGTAAATGTATTTTTTATTTTTCTTGTGTAGTATACAAGATATACATTACTTCATCTTATATTTCATTGCATCAAACAAAAATACCTGTAACACCAACTGCATCTGCATATTTAGTAATTTTATTCATTCAATTTAATTTTATAATTTTGGGGAAATATGTATGTTATCTATAACCATTATATTACTTCATACTGTGTCATTACTTTCAGGTTTTCAAAATTTATTTGATATTTGCACTTTAACTAAGAAATCACATTTACTACTTTTTTATAAACTTGAAAAGTGTGGTAGTGACAGTACTGAAAAATTATTTTAAAAATTTCCATCATAATTATTTTTTTTCTGTAAGACACAAGACATGTTTAAGAATCTTAGAAATAGATTAATAATTTAATTACAAATTATAAAGTTTACTTTTATTTAAAAGTTAATTGTACTACTTGAATCAATGGCAGTTTGTAACAGTTTAAATTTGTTGCTATTGACCAAATAATAAAGCTGTAAATTTTGTTTATTGACCAACATTCCAGTTATTCTTGATCAATTGGCTAACGTCAGCTTCTAGCTATTAGCTGATATACAAATGCAGCTTCTAATTATTAACAAATCAATAAACAGCTACCTCTGTTTTTTTTACTAACAGTTATAACTTCTTATCAAATAAGTAATAAACTTCAGCTTCTGACAAACCTCCTTCTCTTGATTAATCAATATGCATCAGCTTAGAATTATTGATAACCAATATACTGCAACCTCACAGAACAGTCATTCACAATAGCTAATAATTCACCAATGTAACAATTTTTGATTGCTGCTCTCAAATCCATCACTAATATATTCATTAAAAACAAGATATGAAATCTAAGATGGTTCTAGAAAAATTTGTTAATGAAAATTTAGTCAAAACAAACTTGTGGAAATATGTTAAAAACAACAAAAGAAAATTCATTCAGGAATTAATGAAAGACCATTGCTAAAATATTAATGAGAAGTAAAAACTGAAATTAAAAAAGGGAATAGATTAATAAAAAACCTTTATAATATCAAATTTTATTGAAAATGTTAAGTGATAAATAAGATTTAGTCTCAGAAGGTATGGTCACAAAATATTTCATAACATCTGTCTGAATTTTTAAGATGAAGAGTTATCATTATTTATATTCAGGCATGTGTCTTCAACTTTGTTATTGTCACAACATTTCAACTGTTTTCCTCTGCAGTTTTCTTCATGTGTCTGCCAATCTGGGAAGCCTTCAAGAAATCTCAAACCAATCCTTTTACTTGATATATAATGATTTCTCATTCCATTTTCCATATTTAGGGATAATACTGTGATAACAAAAATGTGGACACTAGTCTGAAAGTAAATGATTATAAATTGAAACAGATGATTTAAATTTATACACAATTGTTTTCAACAAGGTAGATTTATCCCTTACATCATATAACTGTACACTTGTTCTTTTTTCTATAATAATCAAGTCAATTCATTTTTACATTTAAAGTAGCATTATATGTTATTTAAAGTAGAGACACACTTGATAATCAAATTTTAAGATGGAATTTTATAGACCAAATTTTCTGACCACCATCTAAGATATATGGAAAAAAATATCTCCACACAACTTTTGTGATATCTGAATGTTTGTGATATATTTGAGCATTCAATGTACAGCTCTTCTTTTTTTTTTTTTTTTTTTAATCATTTCACCCTAAATTAACAGCTGTTAACATTTTGAGCCTTTGACTATTCAAGTCAGCATATTCAATAAGATAATTGTTTTTGCCTTTTTATTTCTCTAAACAAACATGAATCTTTGTTCTATGTGTGTGCTTTTTGTTATAATTACCAAGTTACATTTAAGCCCTAAAAGGGTGAAAAAAAACAAATGTCCTAAAAACTATCTATATTTCTTTTTTAAATTTGTATTTATTATTATTTGTTGTTATGTATTAAAAGTTGAATTTTACTAACCTAACTGTTGCATTATCTTTTCAATTCTGTTTGTTTTTCTATATTTTTCCTTTTCTAATCAACATTTTATTAGAGATTTTAAAGCTGTCATAGGCAGTATGTATATCCAGAATGATTAGAAAAATTACATCAAACATTTTTTATCAGCCACTACTGCCACAATATCAAATTACACTTCTCATTCTCAGATATTTTAACTGACGTAGTAAAATCATATTTTAGTATCATATATTCAATATCTGCCACAATCATCAAATAAAACTAGTTCTCCAAGAATTTCCAGGCTTCAAATTGAGCATCATTTTTTTATCATCCTATCTTTGATGACTCATTATACTTAAGTTACATCTAAATGCACTCAGTTTTGTCTTGATTATAAAAAATGAACAGTTTTGAGAAACAGAACTGAAGATCTTTTGTTTTAAACATTTGTTTTATTTATGAAAAAAGGTGTTAAATTTGAAAAAATAACAAATCCCATTTTAAATTGAAGTTAATTTAAATAGGGAAATTTGATCTATGCATACAAAAATATAACTTTAAAAACTTTTTTCTTTCTTTTTTATTATTAATCAGCTTTTTCGTATTTGCTTGCTTTTGTAACATTGTGCTATGTATGATTATGCTGTGTAACTTGTTGCTTATTTTATACTTCCTACTTTTTTGTTTTGTTGTAATCTTGTTTTAGTTTTAACAATTATATATTTTCAATATTTTGACAAAGCTGATGAATTATCTTAATGAAAATTTATTTGTATTTGATATTTAGCATTTACTGTGATTTTTTTATAATCCACACTAGATATACAAATATATCTGACATTTATGATATCTGCTGCAGTCAATATAATTTACATACTTAAATTATATGCCATATATGCTTTGCATATATTGCATATAATTTTATATTTTGCATGTTTTGTTTTATAAATTGCATAATTGTATATATTATCTTTTTATATAGAATTTTCAAATAAATACAATTTAGATATTTTTTTCAAATAAATACAAATTTACAATACAAATTAAAATAAGCAATTAATACAGTTTTACAGGAAAAGTTCTTAAAATGTGTTTATTTGTATTAGATGTTTTTCTGAATTTCATTGAACTTTAAGGTAACTGCTGAATGTAGTCTCTGATAATAACAAAATGCCTTTATCAGAATTGATATGTTATAGAGTGGTTACCTTATGTAGATAACTTAGAAATTGATTTTTATATTAAACTTTTCTTAAGACTAGTACAATTTAGATATAAATTCAAAGAAAAAAGATTAAAATCTGTACAAACTGGGAAAATTTTCTTTTTATCATTAAATAATAAATATATGAAATTTTTTTAGCCTTCTTCTGTAGAATCATAATCAGTATGTGTCTCTCCAAAAACTGCTGGAGAGTTTGTCTATATTTCTGAGATGAGGTAGTATTTACATTATTCAGACTATTGTCCTCATCTTTGTTGCCATTTGTACGACATTTCAGCCATTGTACGCTCTGGCCTTCTTAAAGTACTAGGAATTTCAAACCGAACACTTTAAAATCACTGGGATATATCATCCTCATTCCTTGTGTAAAGCCCCAATTGGAAGTCATGAGTTATCTCCCTCTAACCCTGGAAGTTACTTGTTCACCACTGCTGTAGTCTGGTATTGAATTCACAACTCCTTGGGTCAAGTCACAGGAACTAACCAACGTCTATATTCACTGGGCCATGTGTCCTTAAGGACACGTCTTGCAGGCTTAGAGGGAGAAAGCTCATGACTTCCATTCGAGATTTTACACAAAGAATTAGGATGATATACCCCAGTGATTGTAATAAAGGGTTCAGTTCAAAATTCCTTGCACCTGAAGAAGAAAAGGGACATACAAAGGCCGAAACATTGAACAAATGGCAACAAAAATTTGGACAATAGTCTGAATAATGTAAATACTGCTGGAGAGTTGTTATTTTTTTCCTCTCACTCACTGAGTGCTCTATACAGTTTTGTATTAAAATTAGCATTGATCAGCAAATGTTTATAATGAAAATTTTTTCTTACAAAACCTCTGAATAAAACAATACCATGTGACCCTTTTTTCAGCTAAATAACTTTATAAAATTAAAATAAACATAAACCTTTAGATTGTTTCCTTCATATCAATTTGTATAGCACAAATCAAATTCATTCAAATAATAAAATTTTAATTTTTAATGAAGGCTAAAAGATTTAGATGAACTTTTAAAAAAAAACATTACAAAAAGACAAATTGTTTTTGACAAGAAAATATTTTTGCTCTATTTAATTTATCAATAGTGATTCTGGTCATTACCATCTACAACTAAATTATTGTCCTTATCTACCATTTACTCAAAATGTGACTAATAATGGCGGTCCATGATATTCTCTTATTTGTTTCACTAAGTCATTTTTGTCTTTGCAATATCTACTCTGCAACTTAACATTTAGATTACACAGCATTTTCCTCTTTTTCTTGCCTGTGAATGTTAAATTTTTCAAGCCTTCTTTCCTCATTATGTCCATAAAATTTCAGCTGTTTTCTTATTGTCAATTGTCAGAATGAGATCATTGTCACTTTTTTTCATATTCTTAATTGGCATGATTAAAAAGTGACCACGCATTGTTGAAAAAATCATGTTTAAGAAAAAACAGTTGAAGGAATTATTCTGGTTTATTCATGTGCTTCAACTAGGACAGCTGGAAATGCTACATATTTACTAAAATGAACAAAGTAAAGAGCATCAAATAACTGTTCCTTGTAGCATTCTCGGGGATCAACCGACTAATAGTCAAAATGATATTTGTCTGGCTCTTACCAGGTTGATAAAGAACATCATAAATCATAGTTCCTAGCCCCAAATTGGTTGAGACTGATTTGGGTTAGATAAGAGTGTCACCCCCACCCAGGTACTTTGAGTGTTATACCCAATTAAAGAGACATTCTTCCAACTCCAGCCTATTTTTTTTTTTTTTTTAATGAGTATCTTTGTATACCATTATATATATAATTAAATAAGTTTTTTTATGTAAAATTAATATAGTTTACATTGATACATGGAAATTTCTGTTTTGAGATTTTTACCTCATCATCAGGCAATGTTATATCATTGTTGTGAAAATGATTTTCATTTGAAAATAAGAAACAATATGTTTGTTATTTATGAATGTTTCTTATATTCAAATGAAAATCATTTTCACAACAATGATCTAACATTGCCTGATAATGAGGTAAAAATCTCGAAACATATTTCTGTGTCTCAATGTAAACTATATTAATTTTAAATAAAAAACAAATTTATGCTCTACAATACTTGTTGTATTGAGCACTTTTATAAAAAAAAAAAAAAAAATGTAAATGCCAATGAATTCAGAAATCCAAAAATCAAAAAACTCCTAAAAAGTTATAAGTTTAAAAATATATTTTTTTGACAGTATTTATTTATTTCTATTTTATATATATATATATACATATATATATATATATATATATATATCAGACCGGCTTCGGTCTTTCATCAGTAACAAATGATTTTAAGATTTAAACTACAAGCGTTCGTCGTGAGAAGCGTCTGTCGCAAGATGTTTACATCACGTGATGTAGAAAGCGATAAAGTTTTTTTAATATTTTTAAGCGTAAGCCTAACTGTAGTAATACTTTTAAATGTTGTTTTAAAGAAAAAATTTTTAGGTGTATCTAAAAAATGTTTAACTATTGAAATATTTATAAAGATTCAAAATACCTAAGTCCCTATTTAACCCTAGCCTATATGTATTTAATTTTAAAATCCAGTATTTTTCTTTCTTTCTGTGTGAGTATGTGGAACTAAAATTGGAATCTATCAGTAAACACACACACACACACACACACACACACACCTAATAGTATCCTTCTTTTGTTGACAACCTTATATTTAATGGTTGATTAATTTGATTTTTAAATATATCCAATGAATTTATGTTGTCTAAAGATTTAAAAGCAAATCTTATAACATGATTTAGCTTATGTATTTTTTTACAACATAATATAGGCTAGTCATTTTTCTTCCCATTGTAAGACAAACCAGTTTTAACTGGTTTAAGGTGAATTATTATTATTTCTGTACAATAAAAGAAGTTAATTAACAAATATTTTAACATTATTTATTGTACCAAGGACATCAATAAAGATTAAAACATTAGCTTAGAAAAATATATTTTATTATTTATAAACCAAATAAAAATCACTATATATATAAAAAGATAGTGACTATAATGTGAACCATGATTATATATATGATCTTGGTTACCATTATTAGCACCCACTCATTTTTTTTTGCTATAACCTCAGAAATAAGTTCAGCAAGAACCAAATTTATATCAGAATTTTTTAATTGGTTGTCCAGAGTAATTAAGGCCAAACTATTTTTTAACTATTAGAATTACAAAAGAAAAAATGACTTAGACAGTAATAAAGCCAGCCTTAATAATTTCTTGTTTTTTAAAGAGTGCCAATATCAGTGTCTTAATAATCTTCCAGTTTTTCTATTTTTTACTCCTATTTATTTTTTTAAACTTGTTTTATCATTTGTTGTTCTTTATCAACAGGCCAAATTGTTTCACTAGATTCATTTTTAATGTGATATTCTCATTTTAATTAAGTACCCTTCCACTGAATATAGATATTTAAGTTTCTGTAGAAATAGCCAAAACCAGATACTTATGAGTAAATATGCTTGTACTATTAAAGCCTTGATTCTATTATAACACACATGAACATCTCTTTCTCTGTGTGTGTGTGTGTGTGTATATATATATATATATTTAGTATACCGAGGCAGCAAGTAATTTTCTAAACATATTCTATTAAATATAAGAGACAATGAATGTCTATTATGTTTAATCATGAGCCGTTCTAAACGTCGTATTTTTGCTTTAATTTCAGTTGAAAATAAAGACAAAAATTCTCCAACATTTGGATAATTATTTATTGGTTTTCTTCTAAGATTTCGGCACACATGAGCCATCTTCTGAGAGTTAGTTTAAACTGAAATATTATAAAATCCACCATCACTGACGATTTTATTTTGTGTTGACATAAAACTCCGCTTGGCAATGGCAATAGTTACCAAAAATAATAAACGCAGTTCTTAAGTTTGCGATGCGGTTTTATGACGTCACACTGCGGGATAGCACAAAATGACAACAAAACCATGTAGTCAAATGCAATGTAATATGTTATTTCCTGTTTTAAAGTTGATTTTATTGAGTGTTGGTTGTTTTGATTTGATGTACATGGCCTCCAATATCTGCAGGTTCCTCTTACTGTGTGTATGAGTAAGGATCACCGTATTGTTTATATATATATATATATATATATATATATATATAGTTATATAGAGAGAGAGAGAGAAAAGAAAAGTTATGCAGATAGCACAGAAGTTAAATGTAAGTTTTAGTTATCATAAAACTATTTAGAAATAAATTCAATTTGAAAAGCATTAAGCACTAAAAATTACTTGTTACAATTAAAAAATGATATTTCTTATTTAATAAAGACTTAAATTTATATTTCCAAGGCTCAAATGGAAGATGTAGAAGTTGTGTTTTGTTAATAATAGATGTTTTATAAGTGACATATCTAAAACTTTTCTGCAATTTTTATCAATTTTCCCTCCAAAATAGCTGTCCATTATTTTATTATTAATCTATTGTCTTTTTTTTGTTGCTTTGTTGTTTTTGTTGCTTATAATTATTTAAATTCATTAAAAAATTGTTTTTGTTGTTGTTATTTAAGCTTTATATTTTGCTTGCTTTTTTAATTTTTCTATTCTTTTGTATTTATAATAACCTGAATAATGTTTATTTGATTAAACCATATATAAAAGAAATTGCATGAATTTTTGTTTTTAAGTCATTAAAACTTGAAAATAGTGTGTTTTCATCTTTATATTCATATATATAATTTCATAATTACAACTGAAAGAATTACTATTATTTTTTTAAATGTTAATATTTAACCCATTATTAGTGTATTAATTTGAAAATATTGAAGTACAGAGTTGTACAATGACTTTTAGTAAGCAGTGTTTGAGTTTTTGTTAAAACAATTTGTATACACTTTGCACTAATGCCCTTGGTAAAGACATTAATCCACTTCTAACTGCAATCATAAGTATATAATGGTGCAGTTTAAGAGAAGGTAATTTTGACCAAAAAATGGAGGTGTGGAGGGGGTGGATATTGGACTGGTAATTTCTTCTAATAAAAAAGTTTGTTTGCTGAATAATCATTAAATTTATCACTTTCACTGATTGAACAGTGAGCCTCGAGTTATATCTTCAGTATTATATTATTTCAGATTAGGTTTTTCCATATTGTGTTTTATAAATGCTTGATTTTTCTTTATTCTTATGGCTTAATCAAAAAACAAAAATTGGGACTGGTTCCAATAAAATAAAAAATCAATGAAAACAATACTTTGTTTGATAAATTCAAACAACTTAAGACTTTTGCATTACATGGCATATTAAGTAACATTTGCCTTTTAGACAATGGAATAAGAGAAAATAAAAAAGCTATATTTATTTATAAAGAACAAACATATTAATAACCACTTCATGTTCTATTTATTGGTATATATGAAATAAATACTCTTTTTGAAACTGTCTGGCTATTCCAGAGATTTCTAGTTGCACTCACACATGGTATTGTGTTGGCCATGATATCTGCAGAGTTCTACTGGAATGATTCAACTGTTATCAATAAAATTTAGTTTGTTAAAATATTATATTAATGTTATTTTAAATAAGTGTTCAGTCAAAAATAGGTTTTTATAAACCATATTATATACTTTATTTTGGTAAATAAAATTAGTTTCAATATGAAATAAATACTTATTGAAATCTAAGCGTTTATTTGCTAAGTGATATCAACATCTGTCTACAGAAAATGAAAACTGGTTCATTATGCGCAAATGATATCTATTTGTATGAAATATCTCCAATTCATGAAATTTTTTTTGTGGCAACAAGAAAAAGTGGCAAAATGTGACCAATCACTTGGTGAAATAAAAAATAAGAAACAAAATGCACAAAGGTAATTTTCACGAAAAAAACTTGTATTATCCTCAGTGGGCCATATCAATGGAGGAAGGCTGAATGACACAAAATGATCACACAAGTTGACAAAGTAAAGGTATTAGGTTTTGGGGTGAGATTACAGATGTTGATGTGTTAGGTTCATGGTGACAGACAGATTGAGTTTTTGAAGACACATGTTAAACCATGATTCAAAGAGAAGTCAAATACCTCCAGAAAGATGATTTTGATACAAAACAATTCTCTAATGTATCCATTAAATAAAACTAATGAATGTCTGAATAAAATTGAGTTTAAATACACTTGTTTGATGAAGTGGGCAATTTGTTCATTTGACTATAATTCAATTGAAAAAAGCATTCTGAAAAGGAAGATTTACATTTAATTACAAATGTTCATTGGCATCTGAGCCAAAGCCATACATGATACATGACTTGGCAAAAGATTTCCCGCAGTAGGTTGCCACTACTTTTTGTGATAGACTGGTTGCCAACCAAGGCTATAGAAACAAATCTTTCTATTTAACTCATAGCTGGAGAAAGAAGAAACAGATTAATACCTTTCTCAAGGGTATTTGCATATAAATGAATGCAACGAATTCAACTGGATTTCAAACTCAGTTCTCCGATTTTTCATTCTGAGCTGATATCCACTGAATTACAATGCACCTCCAACCTGAGTAAACTGGCTAATAATGTGAAACTTAGAAAATAAAGTAAAATTCATGTGCCTCTTGCTATATCATAAGAATAACATGTTGTCTTAAGGAAGCGAAAGAACAGATAGCATTTACTTTTATAAAGATTGCTCAATACAGAGTAGAGCTTAATATTGTAATTTTCTTATTACAGTGGTTTATAAAAGCATTATATCACTACACAAAATTTTTCATGTTTCAGAACAATAATTCTTGAAGGAAGAACAGTATTGTTCTGAAACATGAAAAAAAATTGTGTAGTGATATAATTCTTTTATAAACCATTTTAATAACAAAAAAATTATATATATATATATATAATTTTTTTGTTCTTACAATGGTTTATAAAAGAATTATATCACTACACTAAACTGTTCGAAGCTTATACTTTGTTATTTTTATTCAAGTATTTCCAACTTCTACTCATTATAAAGAGCCAATATGTTTATGTCTACATCTTGGTATTTACTAGGACACGGGACATTTTGTGTAATGAGCATCAATAATGAAGCAGTATAATTTGATTTAGTGATTCTGATTATGTTAAATAAATATAAGTTCAATCTGAACCCCTCTTTTTTTAGTCTCTAAAAATACATCACTTTCTGAACAATTCAGTATGATTGCTCAACATGTCAGTTTTTATGGAGTAAGACTTCTTTTCAGTTAAAATTATGAATTTATTATCAATAGTTACAAAATATTCTACACCAAGTATTAATGGTTACAATAATTATTTTATCAGCTTGTATCAAATTGAAAAATTGAAATGAACTCTACTTTTCTAATTACAAATTAAATTTTTGTCAGATAATTTTCTACTATTTAACATTTTTTACTCATATATCATTTCTTATTGTAATCACAGCATTGATTCTTTGTTAAATTTCCCTTTTGGTTTGAATCATATTCAGGATGATTACAAAAATTCTAAGTCATACTTTTTTTTTCTTTGGTGGTGCAACTGTTTGATGATAGTTAAAATATCAAAATGCCTATTTGCATTAGATCATAGTAATTGTTATCCTTTTTCAGGTCAACCATCAAATGGCATCAAACAAATTAATCTTATAAATCTTTAAAAAATACAACCCTTGGCCAGATCTTAAAAGTTGGTGTTCTAAAATCATGAACCAAACAAAAACTACATCATTTAAACACTTCCAACAGCAGCAGCAACAAAAATGAATAGCACAAAAGATAGGTAGAAAAGAAAATGATATAATGAAGATGTTAACTTTCCACACTACCTTAGACAAAAAGTCTGAAAGTAAACTCCCATCAGTATTAGAAAGTGCAATAACAATCAGTGAACTTGAGAAGTTAGTTTCTGAAAAACTTTTTAAATTAAAAGATTTTACAAATTGTAGAAATTTATAAAATCTTTTAATTTAAAAGTTTTTCAGAAACTTTAACTTCTCAAGTTCTCTGATTGTTATCAACAATAACACCAAATAGTTAATTAATGAATGGGAAATATTTCTTGGGTGAAAACAGCTAATTTCACCATACCATTGTTCAGTATTTGGAAAAATATTAAAATAGTCACTATATTTACTAAACATTTTACAAGAGCACACTAGCAATTTGTTAGAGATGTTTTTAATTCTCATAGATGTCCTATGATGATTAAAAAACATCTCTAACAAATTGGTTAACAAGATGATGACTTAGCATTTAAAAATGATTTCAAATTATGTATTTCCCACTATATAAGTTTTATTTTTAACCCTCTAGGGCCATTCGTATCATATTTGATACAGTATTTCCCTATAAGGAAACATTTGGTATTCACTGACTGAGCAGTCAGTACTGCTTTCATTTGAAATTTATAAAATATTTCTCTTAAAAATTTTTTCAGGAAAATATTTCTTTCAAGGCTTGTTTTCATACTGTATCAAATATTATACGAATGGCCCTAGAGGGTTAAAATGATACACATCCACATTGACTATCTGAGTGACATTCAAATATGTAACAAGGTTTCTCTATGATTATTGATAGTTATTTTACTTAGCTTAGTTTAGCACAGGACTACAAGTATAGGGAAAACATTGAGGATCAAACTCACATATTAATAACCAGATTGCTTACTATTGCTCCATAACAAATACATAATGATCAAGTGGCTAATAGTGAGGACAGTCTCATTATGACTGAGTAGTGAGCTCAAGCCTCATATAAAATTTGACATTAAATAACTCAACAAGTGAACATAAAATCAACTAAGCTAACTATAAAAAGATGATCAGTAATAGTATAGATATCATATCAGCAATTATAAATTAAAAACAAGGTGTAAAGAAATTAAGGCATGTGTGTGTGTATATATATATATATATATATATATATATATATATTTTCTAAATATATACTGTTAAATATAAGAGACAATGAATGTCTATTATGTTTAATCATGAGCCATTCTAAACATCGTATTTTGGCTTTAATTTCAGATGAAAATAAAAACAAAAATCCTCCAACATTTGGATATTTTTTTATTAAGTTGGTTCTAAGTTTTCAGCTCACATGAGCCATCTTCAGAGAGGTTACAGGGATGTTAACATAAAAACATCTACCATCAAAGATGATTTTATCTTGTGTTGACATAAAACTTTGCTAAGCAATGATAACAGTTACCAAATAGCAAACGCAGTTCATAAATTTGTAATGCGATTCTATAACGTCACACCACGTGAGAGACCGAAATGTTAACTGAACCATATATTTAAATGCAATGCAATGTAATGTGTTATGGCTAGATTTAAACGTGATTTTATTAAGTGTGGGTTGTTTGGATTTAATGTACATAGCCTCCAATATCTGAAGGTTCTTTTTACTGTGTGTATGAGTAAGGATTATTGTATTATTGACTAAAATCTGTCTGATATTACCTACATGTTTATGTTTTTCTGAGAAATGTTGTTTTATTGTACTCTGATCAGAAAGGTGACATGTAAGTCTATGGGAGAGCGTGGTTGTGGTAAAACCAATATATGTATTGGGTTTTTTATTAGTACCAGAGATACAATCTCTGAACGGGCATGTAAATTGGTACACTACGTTGGTTTTTTGTAGAGAATTTAGTTTAGTGCTTGTGGGGTTATTAGAGACTATGAGGTCAATTGTTTTGAATTTTTTATAATATATAATGAGTTTTTATTTGATTATTACAATTCACTGGTTTAACATTTCCACGTATTATGTTTTTGAGAGTTTTTCATCTTGTTTGTAATTATTATATATTTGGTTGCAATAGTATAAGTTAATAGTGTTATGTTTATTTTGATTACTATTAATATTATCAATATTGTTAGAGCTATTATTAACTTTGTTGAGATACATTTTAATTTGTTGATCAATAACGGAGTTAGGAAACCCATTATTGACAAGTGTTTGCTTAATGTTGTGTAATTCTTTATAAAATATAGATTTGGAAGAAGATATCATTTGTGTGCATTGAATTAAGTTTTTTATAACAGCTAACTTATATCGTTGGGGGCATTCACTATTATAATTAAGAAGACATACATTTATGCTAGTTGGTTTCCTATATAGAGAAGTAGTAAATTTATGTGTGCTAGAATCAATGAATACACCAAGGAATGGGAGTTTGTTATTAATATTAAGTTCTAATGTAAATCTGAGGATGGAGTGACTTTCAAATTTGTTTTTAAGATGTGTAATTTGATCGATATTCTTAGCTAAAATGAAGATGTCATCTATGTATCTTACATATATAGAGGGTCTATTGTTCTCATTAATTATTTTATTTTCTGAATTTGCCATATAATAATTAGAAAAGAGAGGACCTTAAAGAAATCTTATCGCAATACCATCTATTTGAGTATAAATATTGCCTAAGGGATCGTGAAAGGGTACTTGTGTGGTGCATGCTAATAATAGTTTTTTTTAATATAGTGGGTTTAATATTGATTGATGGGAGAGTAGCATAATTGTATACATCACAGATAAGGATATCAATCATTTCATGGACATTAGTGAATAAATTTTGGACATCCAAAGATGCAATTATTTGGTTATTAGTTTTAATGGCGAATCTGTAAAAATTCATTCATGGAGTTCATACTATATTTACTTGCAAGGGAGGGATTAATTAGTTTAAGTGTTTTGGAAAGGTTATATATTGGTGTGGGTATTTGAGAAATGGATAGGTCAGAGGGGATGATCTTTTTTATGGATTTTTACATTTCCATAAAGGTAGCCAGAGTGGTAGTCACCCATAATCTTTTGAAGTTTATAGGATCCTATTTCAGCATTGTTTGCAGTCATAAGTTTATTAATGTTTTTTAAGTTGGGAGGTGGTATTACTAGTTAATTTTTTAAATTTATTGTGATCGTCCAGAATGGCCTGTAATTTGGAGGGATATTCATGTTTGTTTAACAAATGTATTAGTTTTATCGGCACGTTGGATAACAATATTTTTGTGTGGCTGCTTTTATGAGAGGTGTATTGATAATATAAGGATTTTTATGGTAACGGTGTTTGATTGATTCAGCTTTGAGTAAATCTTTTAAGCCTACCTGTGTAGTAATATAGTTGTCTTGTTTGAGTTGAAGTATTTGTTGGTATAAAGCTTCAATTTCTATTTGCTTAAACATTGAATTTGGTTTCTGTGTGACATGAAAATTTGGTCTGAGATTAAGGAATTCTATTTCATCTGGAGTGAGTTGTTAATCCAATAGGTTAATGAAGTTGTCATTGATGTTTGGTAAAAGTATTTTTCCTTTATATAATTTGGTTAGCTTTTTTTTGGATGACTTGTTTATGGGATTCATGTTCCTTTTGTGTTGTGTTGTATAATAAATCCAATATTTCCTTGAATTTTTCACTTGTGGTAGAAGACTAAGATTCCTTTAATATGTACAATTTCAGTGTTGATTAGTTATAATTCCTGTTTGGCTATGTTTATTTGTCATTTAATAAGGTTCCATTGAAATTTCTTGGTGTTGGGATCATTTAATGTTGTGGCATCATGTAAATCAAATTTAGTGTATTGAGGCAGCAGATAATTTTTTAAACATATACTGTTAAATATAAGAGACAATGAATGTCTATTATGTTTAATCATGAGCCATTCTAAACATATTATTGCTTTAATTTCAGGTGAAAATAAAGACAAAAACTCTCCAACATTTGGATATTTTTTTATTAAGTTGGTTCTAAGCTTTCAGCTCACATGAGCCATCTTCAGAGAGGTTACAGGGACATTAACATAAAATCATCCACCATCAAAGATGATTTTATCTTGTGTTGACATAAAATATATTTAGTGTATCAAGGCAGCAGATAATTATCTAAACATGTATTGTTAACTGTAACAGACAATGAATGTCTATTATGTTTAATCATGAGCTGTTCTAAACATCATATTTTGGCTTTAATTTCAGGTGAAAATAGACAAAACTTGTGCAACATTTGGATATTTTTTATTACACTTGTTCTAAGCTTTCAGCTCACATGACCATCTCCAGAATGATTACAAGAACATTAACATAAAGACATCTAGCATCAAAGATGATATTATCTTGTGTTGACATAAAACATTGCTATTTTGGTCTCTCACATGGTGTGACATTATAGAACCACATTGCTAATTTAAAACCTGTGTCTGCTATTCAGTAACTGTTATCATTACATATGAATTACCAAGACAGAGCAATTACACTTCTCAGAACGAGACTAAGTTTAGATGACTTGAGTTTCACTCTACTACAATTGTCAGGTAACGAGAGCATAAATGAATAAAGGTGGAATGAAACATTTTATACTAATATCACATGGAAGGGGTATGTTGTGAACAGTAGTCATCTACTTGGAAAAAAGAAAACCCCTGTGTCTGGACCTATTTAGGTCTGGGCAACTCTAAACTAAACAAAAAGTGTGGAACTAAGTAGTGTAATAGCAGATGGCACAGTAGGTGTTTAATGATAATACTGCGTTTACACCTATGCAATGGCTGCTGGTTCTGACAAAGGATAATAGTACATTATTAAATAGTATCAAGAAAAATTTAAATGATATTGGGAAATAATCAAGTAAATATAAAATACTCTATTTTTGATATCTTCAGAAATAGTAGAAGAATTTCTGAAGATATCCAAAATAGAGTATTTTATATTTGTTTGATTATTTCCCAATATCATCTAAATTTGTCCTGATACTATTTACTATTTTACTATGTCTTGAGTATTAATATTGTAAAAATATTTCTTCACAATAAAACTTGTATTTTCAAGATATGAACAATATATTGTTTTGTTTGTTTTTTTTTTGTTTTTTTTAATGATCTCACCCCAAGCAAGGTATTCCACTGCCTCTATTGCGCATGGGGCTACATAGGGGAAGGTAAAGAGAAGGAGTGGTTAGACATAGGGAATGTCGGTAGGAAGGTGACAGATGAGTAAGGATAGCGAGAATGAGGGTTGGGCAGATGGGAAGAGTGTTTGATAGAATGGGAGCAGGTTAGTGTGTTAGGTGTCTATTGACCTTACATTTAAACTCCTGGAGATTGTAGCTGTCGGGGAAGCAATCGTTTGGAAGAGAATTCCACAGTCGGGAAGTGCGAGGAAAGAAACTGTTGGAGTAGAAGTTACGGCTGCATTTTATCGGTTTCACTGTAAAAGGGTGGGATCTAGTTGCTAATCTAGTATCTCGTTCAAATTCGTATTTAGGGGGCACCAGTGATCTAAGTTCATCGGAGCAGAAGCCATGAAAGTATTTATAGAAGAGACACAGGGAAGCCACGTCACACTGGTGGGAGAGAGACTGCAGGCGGTCTGCCAAGTCGGTATCACATTACAGACCCTCCTCTGAACCTTATCGAGAAGCCCGAGGAGAACAGCAGGGGCACCCGACCAGATATGGTAGCAGTATTCAATGCACGGGCGGATGGTAGATTTATATATGTGCAGGATAGATTTAGACGGGAAAAACTTCTGGGCCCTACACAGAGAACCGACTTTCATAGCAGCAGATTTAGCAATGGATTCGATATAGTCATTCCATTTGAGGTCCGCTGAAAGTGTGAGGCCAAGGAGGCGTAGTGTTTTACTCTCTGGGAGGCAAGCCTGGTCCATGCTAATGGGAGGTAGGTGAGATTGTCGATGATGGTTAATTGAGAGTAGCTTCGTTTTAGAAGCATTAAAATTTACTAGCCATTTCTTACCCCAGTCCAATATGGATTGGAGGTCTTTTTCAGTCTCGGCTGCGAGGTTAGCTTTGACGCCTACACCAGATTTTTGTAGGAGGCGAGAGTAAACTGTGGTCTCATCGGCGTACAAACCTATTTGGGCTCTTATGGAATCAGGGAGATCATTAATGTATATCAAGAAGAGTGTAGGACCTAAGATGGAGCCTTGGGGGACACCTGCGTTTGTATGGTAGTTCTGGGAGGCATGTCTGTTTAATACCACCTTCATTGTGCAGTTAGAGAGGAATGACTGGATTAGTTCAAACAAATGTCCAGTTATACCATAGCTCCGCAGTTTACATAGAAGGCCAACATGCCAAACTCTGTCGAACGCCTTAGATATATCCAATGCAACGGTTCGGGCTTCGCCATTCCTGTCAAGTGCCTGGTATATGTACTTGGTGATGGTCATTAACATATCAGCAGTAGACCTGGTGAAGTGAAACCATATTGCTTGTTCGAGAGGAGCCTGTGTGCTGTGAGATGCTGAACCACCTCGGCGTTGATAATGGCTTCGAACACTTTGCCAAAGATCGGAAGAAGGCTGATAGGGCGGTAATTTGCAGGGTCAGAGGGTTCTCCAGTGTTTTTAAATATAGGAACTACAGAGGAAGATTTCCAACAGGCAGGAAAGCAGGAAGCAGTTAGGCAGAGGTTGTAGAGCTTAGAAAGGACAGAGGAGAGTTCAGGGGCACATTTCTTTAAGACTATGGTTGGGATTCCGTCACCACCGCTCGCTTTGTGAGGGTCAAGTTTTAAGATTATTTTAGAGACAAGCGAAGGTGTAATGTGGACATCATTCAGTTGTGCCTCGGTTCTAGGTGAGAAGTTGGGTGTAAAAACTCCAGATGAGTCCAGACTCGAATTGTTAGAGAATCTGCAGGCAAAGCATTCAGCCTTATCTGCTGGGGAGGTGTGGACCTCAAATTTGTTGATTAGCGGGGGTATTGTGGACTTGCTCTTGTTAAATACTCTTTTACAGACTCGCCAGTAGTCTTTAGAGCCGAATTTAGAGCATGCTATGCGTTGCTTCATTCTGGTAGCAAACAATATCTTAGCTTCGTTAAGTATCCTTTTACACTTATTACGAGCTGAAGTGAAAAGGCGCCTGTTTTGGTCCGACGCATAGTTATGACAGAGTCGGAAGAAATGATTCCAGTGGACAATGGCAGCCGGTGAGAACCATGGAGACGAATGAGATTTAAGCTGGAATTTCCTAGCAGGGATGAAGGCATTGATGCCAGCCTTAACCCAGGAGGAGACCTCGGATGCACATTCTTCGATGGGAAGACTAAAGACGTTGTTCCAAGGGATGTCACAGAGGAAGTCTCGGAACGAATCCCAGTCTGCTCTTTGATAGCAGTAGGATATTCTACTTGTCTGGGTTTCATGGGTCGGGCGGGAGTGGAGCAAAATATTGACGGACACTACAGTGTGGTCAGAGTTTCGGAGTGGGCAGAGTTGTCTGGTAGTGCAAGAGTCTGGGATGGAAGTGAAGCAAAGGTCTAGAAGTGAGTCCCTTCCGTTAGGGTTGTCGGAGAAACACATGGGGAAGTCCACTACTTGCGTAAGGGATTGGGTGATTGAAAAGTTCATGGTGTGGACACCAGCAGAGTCGGTGACAGCATTCTTCAGCCACTTGGTGTGATGGGCATTAAAGTCTCCAAACACATATACATGGGCAGAGGGATGGGAAGAAATGGCTTTGTCGATATTGTCAGAAATGATGTCAAGTAACGAACAGTCAGGGGAGGAAGGAGAGTGGTAGAGAAAGAAGAGATAGCTAATCGAGCTGAGAAGTGAGAGGCGGAAGCACATGAAAAAATGATCTGGGGATTCAAAAGATGACACCCTAGCTAAGGGAAGGTGTTCGCTGACATAGACATCAAGCCCATGCATATGAACATTGGTAGTCCTTCCTGAAGAGGGGAAGGTAGCCAGGAATGTAGAACTCAGATGAGGGGATAGAAGGGTTAAGATTAGTTCCACATAGGGCTAATATATCAGGTGAGTTATTATGGAGGAATGAATTTATGCTGAAGAAGTTGGTGTGGATGCCGCGTATGTTAGTGAAAGAGATGCAGACAGGTTTGGGCGTTTTCAAATGAGCTGGTTTAGTTTTGCTATTATGTTTGCTTTTTTCCATAGTGATTCAGTTAAGGAGAGGCCTTAGAATAGAATCAGTCGGTCAATCGTTTGCAACTTGTGAAGGATGGAGACTGGCGTGGCCAACAACATAATGTGACCTCGGGGTTGCCCACCGAACGTTCATGCAGGGACGCCCGTCCATGCGCGATATGGCACTACAAGAACCCCGGTATTATTCAACTGTTGATCAGAGCAGCCTCTCAAGATGCTACACAAGAGTTTGGGTTCCTAACTATCAGTCGGAAGCAACAACCAGGAAACTACCAACCCGGTACCCTCAGAATGTAAAGACGTTGCCACCATACTCCGTAACTGCAAAGAGCTTCCAGCTGAACTAACACTAAGACTGGAGAAGGGGGATGAACCGGGAACCCCTTCGTAAACAAGAAAGAAGGCGATCACCTCTAAACTCATTCAAAAGAAGTGGGTGGAGTGTGTTGTAGCTTATGATCCTGAGAGTGGGGGGGAGAATGAGATCCCTAATTGGACAGATTTACCGGTTACAAACCATGGCTTACCACATCAATCGAAGTTGACTTGCCCCTGTGGCAGGAAATGTAAAAATATACGTGGCCTGAAGATACATCAGACGAAAATGAAATGCATGACACGTATTGACAATCTGCAACACACAGGATACTCTCCTGATGAGACACAGGAAGAGTAGGGCCAGGATGCACACCACAGTACCCAGTCCTTCCAAGTAGGGGTCAATATGTCCAGCAACATAACATCAAGTAATTTTCAGAAAAAGATCAAATGGCCTGCAACAACAGATATAAACTCTTGGCAAGCTTTTGATTTGGATGTCAGTGATATCCTGACATTGATTTTGAAAGGCTCCGTTGATAAACGACTAGAAATTATGAACAAAATAATCGTGAGCTTTGGAGTAGAACGATTTGGAAACAGCGAAGAAAAAAAGTGGCGAATAGCACCATGAATCGAAGAGAAAATAGAATTAAAAACACAGAGCAGAATTAAAATCACTAAAAAAACAATATAAGAATGCGAAGC
Source organism: Ascarosepion bandense (assembly GCA_037127315.1). Lineage (NCBI taxonomy): Eukaryota > Metazoa > Mollusca > Cephalopoda > Sepiida > Sepiidae > Ascarosepion > Ascarosepion bandense. Next base: position 928,116 of record JBBBDQ010002170.1, on the reverse strand, counting down.
CCGAAGAAAAAGAAGCCTTAAAAGAACTAAGAGACTCGATCTGATCAGATTTAAAAGCATTAAGAAGAGCCAAATGGCACCGCCGGAGGAGGAGAGAAAGAGCTCGGAAAAGAACAGCCTTCATATCCAATCCTTTCGGATTTACCAAACAATTACTGGGTGAAACCCACAGTGGAACGCTGCAAAGTAGCACTGAGGAAATAAATGCTTTTCTCAAAGACTCCTTAAGCGACCCCTACCAGCAGCAACAACTTGGCGAAAACCATCTACTTCTTACACCAGATCCTCCTTCAATTGATCTTGACATAGGACTACCTAGCTTAGTTGAATTACAATTAGTGCTTAAAAAAGCTCGGTCAAGCTCTGCTCCAGGCCTGAATGGAGTACTGTACTTAGTGTACAAAAGATGCCCCAAATTACAGCGTATCCTATGGAAGTTACTGAAGGTCATTTGGAAGAGAGGGAAGATAGCATACTAGTGGAAGTATTCCGAGGGGATATGGATCCCCAAAGAGGAAAACGCCAAGAAAATCAACCAATTCAGATGTATTTCGCTGCTGAATGTTGAAGGAAAAATTTTCTTCAGCTTATTAAACAGTAGGCTGTTAAAATATCTAATAATAAATAACTACATTGACACCTCTGTTCAAAAAGGAGGAGTCCCAGGCATGCCAGGTTGCATGGAACACACAGAGGTCATTACCCAACTACTAAAAGATGCCAAGGAAAATAAGGGAGATATTGCGGTCCTCTGGTTAGAATGCTTCTGGGTCAATTCCTCATCGTCTGGTAGAAGAAGCTCTAATTTGGTACCATATACCCACTGCTTTCACCAAGCTCATTTTAGACTACTATAAGGATTTTAGAATGAGGGCAGTAAACTTCAGTGTGGCACAATCTTGAAAGAGGGATAATAACAGGCTGCACCATTTCAGCGACTCTCTTTGCATTATCAATGAATATGCTGATAAAAGCGGCTGAAGTGGAATGTCAAGGACCAGTCTCCAGATCCGGTGTAAGGCAACCACCGATTCGCGTGTATATGGATGACATGACCATAACCAGCACGTCCGCCATTGAGGCCAGGTGGTTGCTGAAGGGCATCGAAGAACTCATTGACTGGGCGAGAATGAGTTTTAATGCTTCCAAATCACGTTCCCTAGTAATGAAGAAAGGTAAGCTTTCAAAAAACAAAAGATTTAAGCTCTTTGGAGATGACATACCTACAATACATCAAAAGCCAGTAAAGAGCTTGGGGAATCAGTTCTATGAAACCCTAAAAGATTCAAGATCCGTAATATTAACAAAGGAGAATCTAGAAGGGTGGTTAATCAGGGTTGATAAATCTGGCTTACCTGGCAGATATAAAGCATTGATTTATCAACACGTCATTCTTCCAAAAATACTCTGGCCTGTAACTATCTATGATTTCACTTCCTCCACGGTAGAACTAATGGAAAAAAAGCATAACATCACAACTACGTAGGTGGTTAGGTTTGCCAAGATCTCTATGCAGCACAGTGTTATATGAGAAAACAAACGCACTGAAACTCCCATTTAAAAGCCTACACGATAAATTGAAAGTAGCTAAAGTGAGAGCCACAATCCAGTATGAGTGCTCGAAAGATCCCAAAGTAGCCAGTGCAGGAATATCAGTATATACAGGTAGAAAATGGAACGCCTCGAAAGAACTGAATACAGCAAAAGAAAGAATCCGAGAAAAGGCAATACTAGGGACCATAGCTACTGGACACGCGGACCTCAGGTTTTTTCCCTCAGGAAAATATGACAAACTGCAAGGAAAAAAGAAAAGTCATCTTTTGCAGGAAGAAATCAGAAATGGCGAAGAAGAGAAACGAATAGCAATCCAAGTCGGGATGAGACAGCAAGGGGCATGGACCAAATGGAGCTCTATGTTGAAACGCAAAATCAAATGGTCCGAAATATGGCACGGTGACACCAGATTAAAATTTCTGATTCGGGCAGTATACGACACCCTGCCAAGCCCCACAAACTTACAATTATGGTCTAAAACCCAGTCGCCAAATTGTCATCTTTGTGGGCGCAAAAGTACCTTAAAACCTATCCTGAGTAGCTGCAAATCTGCACTAGCTGATGGGCGCTACAGGTGGCGCCATGACGAAATCCTAAAAGAGATCGTGAAAATAGTTCAAAATGCTATCAAAGAGAATGTTTACAACCCAGACACAAGGCAGATAAAATTTATTAAAGTGGGCGCGAAAATCCCACGAAATAGAAAGGTAAATCCAAACCTGCTATCTCCTGCAACAGACTGGGAACTAAGGGCCGATATAGGCTCAAGATTGAAATTCCCAGAGCAAATAGCTATCACAAAACTTCACCCAGATATAGTTTTCTTCTCACATAAATTGAAGAAGATAGTCTTGTGGGAACTGACGGTCCCCTGCGAAGAAAACGCAGAGGAAGCTCATGAAAGGAAGAAGTTAAAATATGACGAACTGCTGGAGAGTTGCAGGGTTAAAGGCTGGAGGGCTAGCTGCACTCCTATAGAAGTGGGGACTAGAGGATTTGCAGCAAGGTCCTTATGTAAAGCCTTAACAGATATTGGGATAGTGGGAGTAAAAAAAAGGAAAGCACTCAAGTCCATAACCGAAACAGCAGAAAGAACAGCTAATTGGTTATGGATCAAAAGAGAGAGTGCCTGGATTCCAAATTGTTAGCTAAAATTCACCGAAATTCTGTGTCTAAGTTAATGTTTCTGATGAGCTCATGTACGGTTCGCATCTAAATGGAAAGTGGCTCTGACTGTCACCAATCAGAAGCATTTGCAAGGTTTCGTACCGGGCCTAAACGTAATTTTCCAGTGTCTGAAAGCACTTATCGAGGGTGGGCCAGAAACTGATCATCTCTGGTCAGGTCGGCGCGATGAGGGGGGTATGATGTTGAAAGACCTGAAACCCCCAGCGAACCTCGCAATGACATCACTGACAACACCCTCTAGCGCCCCCATTACGGTGCATATATTTGAAAATATACATCATTATATTGCTAATGTGGGCCCTACTTAAATAGACTGCTTCTCTTGTATAAAAAAAAATTATTTTTGTTGATCATTTATTACTTTTCTTCAAAGTGCAACATTTATCCAAGTCGAAAATTTTTTTTTATCAATTTAGAAGGGAGTTCCTGTTTATAGTGAATGATTCTTGTCTTTTAAAAGTATTACCTGGACTTGGTTATTTACAAATGTCAAGCTTTAAACTGCTTATGACAGTGATGTCTGTATATGAAAATGTAGCTGAGTTTTTTTTTTTTTGTTTTTTTTTTACAGAAAGATTTCTTTTACTTGAAACAGCAAATATATAATTATGTTGGACTACTTAAATAAACTGGTCCACTTTTAAAAAATATGGAAGAATTTGAGAGTAATAATTTTTGTAATTAGCTTTCATTTCTTAAGAAGTGAAACAATCTCCACAAAAAACATTTTTTTTTTAAAATTAAAACATTCAGAAAATTCTCACTGTTGATTTTATCATATCAATTTTTAAGAATATCTTTAACTTTACAGTTTTTATGTTTTTTAATGATTTTGTTTTCAAAATTAGTCTTTTCTTTTCTACATTAAAATTTCCTGAATTTTCTCTTTTTGAGGGTGAAATAAAATAAATAACTTGCAAAAATATGCAAAACAATCAAAGCCTCACAAACACAACACACATATTAGTATGGTTTGCACATAATACTGTAGAGATATCAACCCATGTTAGCTGACTGCTATATTTTATTCAACTACATTTAAAATTGATACATATTAGAGTGATACAAAGTTAGACAACTCAAACTTAAACATTGCTTATGTCGTGTGAAAACTACAGTCCTATTAAAATATAAAAATATTTATTGAAGCCATAAGTTTCAGAATCTCAGAAGAGGTTCCCATCTTTTTTAGCCAGTTTGCAATCTATTCAGGACACTGATTCATCAGGATTTCTTTTTTGTCATCATTTCTTTTATTGTGGCTATATTAACTCTCAGATTAACTCACAAGATTTGATGAATTTAAAGTCTCTACCAGAGACTCATTATTATCTTGCAAATAACTTGGGTAATCAAAAATATCTCCTGTAGCATAGCTGCTATTAAAACACCAACATCAGCTGCTTTACAGTGCGCAAGAGTCTCTGAGGCTAACAGACTTTTTGTTACCTGGTCAAGTGTTTTGATGACCAATCTATAAATGCTATTTTGTTCTTCCTACAACAGACAATCTGTGAAGATCAATCTTCTAGGCTAGTATAAGTGGCATTGAAATAGTAAACAATATACAATTCTGAGGGTTTCCCAGTTCTAGAACCTCTCTTAGATTTTAACTTTCATAACACCTGATTGGCCTCAAAGAGCATTTTCATTTTAAGATGTTTTCTGCTATTGTTCATTCTACATACATCTGGTCAAGTTCGAGTAGATACTATATCACTTGACCCATAATTTTTTTTCGGTTCTGTCCTCTCATCTTAACCAATACATTTTTTTCAGGACTTTCCTTTTTTTATCTCTATTGGAGATAAAGATTTTGATCTATAATGATTCCATCTTTTGACTGCTTACAATTCAACCTTAGAAATTTAAAGGTTCCATTTTGATGAATTCCTACCTAAAATATCTTAATTTTTTAATGACTTTCCACTTAGAAATGAGTCTGTTGAGTGATATAACTCTATCCATATGGTTTCTGCTATCATCTCTAAACTGTATCATCACAAAACATATGAACTTGATGGTATCCCTGTAATAGTCCTTAAGAAATGTGTTTCTGAACTGGCTCCTGTTCTCTCTAAACTCTACAATAAATAACCTGCTGCTTCTTGCTTTCATACTTGGAAATTCTTTTTTGTAGTTCTAGTAGTTAAGAACTTATGTGAACTACCTGATTCTTGTAATTATTGGTCTATTAACCTTCTACCTCTTTTTGCTAAAGTACTAGATGTTCTCGGAATTGGTTAAGAATCTCAACTCTCAGTGTCTTCTTTCAGAGAAGCAATCTGGCTTCCACTTCTCTATGTCAACTGCTGATGTATTAACAATTATTGCTGAAAGACTCTATCAAGCTTTAGATAAGAATGGCAAAACTTGGGCTGATACTTTAGATATTTGACTGGTCTTCTTCATAAGTTGAAAGGTTATGATATTCCTGAACAAATTATTGAATTGATTCAGTCTTTATCAAATTGAGAAATAAAGTGGTTTTGCATTAATGCCTGCATTCCCTAGGGCTCTCTTTTGACTTATATTGTTCAGAGTTTTCATAAATGACCTTCCTGATGTCATCAGTTTTTAGTTAAGTATCTATACTGATTACACAGTTATTTATTGCTGTTTTAATAGTAAGTCTGATTAGTTTAGTAAGATCAAACTGGCAGCTGATCTTAAAAGCAATTTACAATCTGTTGTTAACTGGGGCAAGGAGTGGTTTGTTAATTTTTAACTCCTTCAAAATGAAATTGTTCTCTTGATCACATGGGAGAAAGAACCCTTTTTACCTAACCTTCAAGAGAGTGATTCATTGCATTTTCTTGGACTAATGTTTTCTGTTGACATTAAGTGGAAAGATTATATTGAATGAATTACTTAGTCTACAGTTAGGAAAGTTGATTCACTAAACAATTTTTTTTACCAGAATCTATTTATAAGTTTACTATTCATCCTTGCTTTAAATATTGCTGAGACATCTAGTTTGGTGCTCTTACTATATATTGAAAGATTTTTGATAAAATTCAAAGAAGAATTTGCATTGTTACTGGTCCTGACATGGCATCTAAGCTTCAATCACTTTCCCACTGCCTTAACATAGCTTCCACTTTTTCTATAATACTTTCATGGTAATTGTTCTGATGAACTTTCCTCTATGTTACCTAGATATTATGAATTTATGCACTGTAAATTCAAGAAAACAATGTATAATCATCAGCAAAAAGAAGAACCCAAAATGCCAACTACAGGTCAGAGAAACTAAAATAAAACAAGTAAAGAAATTTAAATACCTGGAAAGCATGTTGACAGAGGATGGAAAGTGCAATGTTGTGATCCGAAGATGCATTGGCATGGCCAAGGACGCATTTCAAAAGCTAACCAGAATACTGAAAGACAGGAAAATCTCATTGGAAACAAACAAGAGAGTGCTGGATTGTTATGTGATATCTGTTCTATGGCAGTGAATGTTGGACAATCTCCTCAAGGATGAAGGAGAGGCTTGAAGCAGCAGAAATGTGGTTTTACAGAAGGATGCTGAGGATATCATGGACTGAGCATGTGACTAACAATGAGGTGTTGGAGAGGAAGGAAATGAGAAAATCTCATACATAACATAAAGAAGAGACAGATGAGGTTTCTGGGATGTGTAATGAGGATGGAGGGTGGAGAATTTAATACTCACAGGACAGATAGAGGTAAAAAAAGAGATAATGGAAAGCAGTGTGAGACCTATTTATAGGCCTGAGCAAGTTGATGGCAGAGCAGGGTTTGGGAGAGATACCAAGAGGAAGAATGTTGAGAGTGACAAGAGACAGAGCCAAGTGGAAGGGACACAGCACATGAAGAAGACAACTATATTAGGGACAAGGTCTCATCATTTTATAGTTGAAATGTCTAGATGTGACCATATGTTCTATGCTACTTGTGGAACTCTCTTCTGCCTTCTTGCTTCCTAGTCAACTTTGATCTTCAAAAGTTTAAATGCAATGTCAATCCTTATCTTCTGTCTTCTTAATTCTTGTTATTTTATTATCCTCTCTCTTTAATAATAATTTTTTTATGTTCTCTAACACTCTTAAGATTTCTTGCATCTTAGTCACTCTATTGCCTTGCTTTGGGTGAAATGATTAAACAAAAACTGTTGTGGTCACATTTTTCTTAAGATTAATTTCTATATAACATAGAATCATGTACATGCAATGTACCAATTAAGTTGCCAATTGCAACATGCCAAAGAAATAATGCATTTCATAGGTACTTGCTATTCCTTACAGATTATTTAATTCTTGATTAACCTTTTTGTACCATAAATGGGGTGCATCATTTATTCCATTGATGTATCTCTCTAATTTGTTGTTCTGAACACACACCAGATGGTGGTCTAAGAAACACTTCTCTCTCTCCAACATATCACCCTATAGAAATACTAAGGTGAAATCAAGAGTCTCAACCTCTTAACAGATTATAAGATGCATTGCTTCCTGGTTGCATATTGCAGTTTGTTTTTAAATTATTCGTGTCCTATGCAAAAAGTAGACCTTTATTATTATTTTTGTATTTCTCAGTTATCACCTATCTTGTTGATATACATTTCTGAACTGTATAGTGAACACATTCATATACCACATGATTCTTTTCTATTTTCTATTTCTTTATTCTTTGTATCAATCAGATTGCTCATGTTCAGATTTGAACAAAACCACATGTTCTTAATGATTTTAATTACTACTCTATCTCTACATTGATTCACACAATCTCAATTAATACAAACAGGATCTTCATTTTCTTCTTCTGGGATTATATTCAGCCAACTGCTATATTTTCTCATTGATTTTGTCAGTGTACTGTCACAAATTTTCTTCTTTTCCACTCATCAATTGCACTTATTTTACACTCCACAACATTGTCTCTACTTTGTTTTTCAGTTTTATCTTTGAATTCTTCAATATTACTATTAAGTCTTTTATTATTATTATGTTATTATTCATCTTCCTCATCCAGGACTTCATTTATTTTATTTGATAGATTTTTATATATTTTTGATTGATTCCCAATATTTTTGTTTATTGCACCATGTTATTTACTTTCATCAAATGACATAGATACATCTTGTAAAATGTTCCTCCATGTCTAATTAATACACACTGACTTTCTTTTCCCAATACTTTGGAAGAACAATACCATCTTTTGTAGTTTTGTCTTCTACTATAATAAACATTATCACCAGTCAAAAACATCCTCATCCACATAAGTCTTCACATTGCAATGCTCTCTGGATTTTTCACTTGATTCAACTTCCATAAAACTTTTTCTTGCTACATAAAGAAAGTTTATTTATTCTAACCATCTCAATACTTGATGCATATTCTAGTGCAGGTAACTGATCAGTCAAAATTTAGGTTGTGTTTGCATTGAAATCAAATGCAAGTCCCTAAAAACTATGTCCTAAGTGATTCTAAAGTAAATTTTTGGAACTAACAGTTCAAACCAAAGCGATTTCTGGCTCACATTTCTTATCTTCTAATGCTGTTTTTTTTTATTATTTCTTCAGCCACTATCAGATTGCAGCATTCTATAGTATTGATAAATGAACTTTCTGCAGCAGTAAGGCAGGTTTCATTCATCTGTCAGCAGGTTTCATTATTAAACTCTCCCCCATTGTCACTCAAAAAACACTTGGGGGCTCCAAAATAAGATTTCCACATTAAAAATAAGTTTCAAATAATTTCTTTGCTCTTTGGTTTTAATCAGTTTAGCAGTAGAGTACCTAGTGACTTTGTCAATTAGGTGTACAATCATATACTTATACACTCCTTTAAATCCAGACATATTTTTTCATTGAACTAGTTTCCAAGAGGCAATCTTACCACTGGTCAAAGTGGGGATTTTCTAAGCTTTAATCAAACCCCACAAAAATCACAGACATCCCTGATTAGATCTAGAAACTCCTTATGAAAAATTCTATTACTTTTCACCAAGGATATCAGTTTCTCCTTTGATGTATATGCAAATTGGCTATGTAATTCTTTCTTTTCTCCATACTAGAGCATTTATCTAAAGCTTTAACTAGGTGATTTTCAAACATTCAAAGCATGTTAATCAAAGGAAGACTACTGTCTACAAGTACTAGTTCTCAATTTTACAGATTTACCTAAAATCCAACTGCAGTCATTTTTAAAATCCATCAACATTTCGGCAGTTTTCATTGATTTGTGAATTAACAGCAGACTTAAATCATTTTTGAGAATTTAAGCTTCAATATAACCTCTGACACCTTTCACATCACCTATAATTACAGGATATGTAACTGTTTTAGTGGATTTTGCCTCCAGAAAGCACCCAGAATCTTTCGATAGTGGGACAGCATGAGGCTTTTGATTTCATAAAGATATAGCAGGAGATGAGGCATTTAAAAGAGGAAACAAGACTCCAGAAGTGAAAAGGTGCATGAGAAAACATGAGCTGCAAAAAACTGATTGGCCATTACATTACCTGTTGCTGGATGGCTTCAGATGATATGCAGCTATATAACAAAAAGGGCTGAGGTCATGAACTGGGAAGATAAAGTGGATGATGAAACGGTTACTGTGATGAGAGAAATTGTAGAGGAGGTGATAAGGCAGGACCCAGTTCAAGGAAAGTGGTATGTCTCAAAGTCAGCCATAATATGGTGTGATGCAAGCAATATTGCTAAGAATGTGAGTGTAGAAATTGATGGCATCATACTTGTAGATGCAGCCTGGCTGAGAAAGAAGAATGATTATAACCATTTCAGTGCATCAGTGTTGGAGACCATGATAAAGAGCATTAATCTTGTTACAAGAACACATTTATATATAAAAATAATATTAATAATGTCTAAAAAGTTTTAGTAAAGGATTCTATTGCGTCCTACTTGTTATTACAAAAAAGTTTTAATTCATGAAATAGTCGTAAAAATAAGGAAATTAGAAATAGAACATTTGGAAGATGCTAGAATATCTGAGAAAATTTGAGTAAAATCTAAAGAATTCTAATATTCTAGAATATGCAAATTAGATGTTAGCCCCTATAAAAATAGGTTTTGGGAAGAGAGTAGTCAGTTGTTAATAGGATTTGCTGATATTATCAACTCCAGCTCGATTCATGAATCTGTGCATCCAGCTAAAAGAATCTCTAAGAAAAGTTTGTCCAACTAAAACCCGAAAGAGAATCTCATGGAACTATATATATTTTTGACTCTTTCATTGACCAAACTAATAATTATCTTTTATATACACATTTAAGGATTTCCAAAAAGTATAGCACTTAAACTTCTTTGCTTTCTTAACTGGGTAAAGATATCTGACATCTTCCTTTCCCTTCATAACACTTCACCTGCCAGTAGTAAATTCTACGTTGCGGTTTTGAATGCAAAAAATTGTAAATTTTGTATATATATCATTTTGTGTTTATCATAAATTAAATATTTGTATGTGATTTGGTCAATCATTTTTTTTTCTTTTATTACACTTAACACATAACAATCTGGCTAAAAGATGTGGAAATTGGGATTAATTTGGCCACTAATCTGAGCTAGATAGGTTCAGTGATTACTGAAAAACAAAGACTTGGACAAAGGCTGCTGTGGAAATGATAATGCGGATACTGACAGTTAATAACTGAATTTACATGCAACTTTTGAGCATTTGGAGAAGAACAAAACTGATGCTCTGATTTAAAAAACTGGATGAAAAGCAAAAATGGTAAAACTTCAGTATGCTGCTTAAGGTAAGAGGACTTGAAGGAGTTGTACTGCCTGCATCCAATAAGGGTCAAGAAAACATTGTATCTGGTTCATAGGACTGACCCAGATGTCACAAAAGAAGCTGTGCAGAGGGTGGTCAAGTTGTGCACTCAGTATCAATCAATCAACACTTCACCAAAAATACATGAGCCAGGGGAGATGCAAGTGACCATTGAATGGATGAGACTGACTATAGATGTGATAACATAAGAGAAAACTTGACAATGTTTCACTGCTGTGGTCCTGGATGAATTGCAATCTGAAAAAAGATCCAATTAGAAAATCACAGTCATCATTGAAGAAGTGCTCAATGAGATATTTTTAGAGCATGGACAAGTGGAGGAAACTTACTGGACAATGATGCAGCATTTTACTTAGAAAATCTTGAGTTTTTATTTGTGGAACATCAGGTACCATTTCAGGGCTGCCTACAGGCCTTGTGGAAATGGAATTGTACAAAGAAATCACTGAACCATAAAGGTCATTGCTGAGAGGGAAGAAACATTGCCTACTGAAACAGTTTTGGTACAATATGTCACCTAAGTTCAGACACAAAGAGGAGACAGTGCCACAGAAGGATATAAGTACACATGGAGACACCCAGGAGTTGTGCCACTAATCAAATATGTAACATGCATTATGATTGGGGTAGAAGTATGAAAAAAGCTACCTAGCACTCAATGCACAACACAAAAAGGAAGAGAGATGATAACTGGGGTAGAGTCATTAAATAACTTATTGGTGAATAGTGTACCTCAACACATCCTTGTTTGGAGGCTGTGATTGAATCCATTCAAATAGCAGCCTTCAAACAACTTTGGAATCAACTGCACCTCTTCTGGGTGGTCTTGTTCTTTTAGCTGGTGAATGCTGAAATAATCCTTATTTCAGTTTATCTTTGGTGTTACAAGGAGTTTTGTTGATCTCTTGATCAACTGCGTCTTAAACAATAATCAAGGAGGTTGCTGTCTGGGGAGTTAGGTGGCCAGATTCCCTCTCCTTAGTTGCAATTATTCTCCTCTGTGGAGAATATTACCACAGCTGCACCATTTAAGGTGCCACTGCAGTTTCTGTAGCAGTGTGACACTATCTCCCACGGTGATGCTTTCCCTTCTCTCGCGGGGATACTTTCCTTTGGTTGGTTTAAAACAATGGAGAGGGAAATTGATATTGGTGATATTATTAATGTTTTATTGCATCATGCGATGTGAGCTTAGAAAAAAAAAATTTAGTACCATCAAGTGCTTCTAAAAACACAGGAGCATAAAATTTGATTATTTTGGGAAAATAATAATTTCTCGTCTTTCATGATTGTATGAATTTCAAATCTTTTCATGTTCATATAGATTCCCTTAGATTTGAAATGTTGATTCCGCTAATCTGAAAATGTGTAGACAAAACAAGTGTCAGAGTGATTTGATAAGCTCACCCAATGGCCAAGGCTGCTGTTTAGCCCAACAGTTCGAAGTGACCCAAGCTGGATTCAGTTCAATGTGAGTTGGCATGATCTAATTGGTCAAGCCAAGACATCTGCAAATCAAAGGGGCGGAGACCGATTTTCATTGACTGAAGACTGTGAGCCGCCCGGATCCCCAGAGAGGATCGAAATTGGTTATAAAAATAGATGCTCAACATGAAAAGTTCAGTTGGGAAGCAGTTTGTTCATATTTCGGGCAGCGAGCCACATTTTCCGCCAGCAGCTGCCCCCAATTCGGCACATTCCATCAGATTCCATCAAGAACCCAAAAGAACTTTGCTGTTTTAGAAATACATTTCAATGCTAACGATACTTAGACAAAATATTTCATTTAACGATTGGAAGCTATAATGCTTTTGGCAAACTTTCTCTCTCCGTTACAACCAGCATTTTAAACAACTGTATATCATTTCCGACGATTGTAAATATCATTTTTGACAACTGTATTCTTGGGAAAAGAAAGACATTGTTTTTTCTTTATATAAAGACATTCTACATAGCTCTCCAGGCATGTTCGACTTGTTCATTTATTTTATTAATTTTTTTGGGTGCCGTGTTTATTTTATTTTCAAACCACAAGTGTACACCAGTGTCCGGACTGGCTAAAAGGGACGACTATTAAGATTGCGAGATGAGACCTCTGGGATCTAATCACAACGTGGGACAGTGGCCTGTTGTTGCAAAAGACGTCCTGTAATCCAGCTTTTGTGGCGACATCATCAGGTGGGATCCTCAAGACCAGCAACAGCGACCACACCAACTGTACAACCGGGTGACAGTGTCACAACTGGGAATGTAATGACCGTCAGCGAGAACAAGCATCACATTAGACAGACAGCCAACCAGGCTGAGGCGTAATATCTGGTGTCGTTTCGACCAAAATGTGGCCTGAGGAGCAGCCGTCCAGCCTGCGGTAGTGTCACACAGGTAGACAGATTTTTATAATATGTGAAAACTAATCCTATACACAACTTGTTTTCCTTCTTGTAGAATATTTGCCAATTAAGGCAAGCGAATCCAGTATTTCTTGCCATTTGATCTCTTGATGTCAGTAAGGAGTGGGTAGGAGAGATGAATTCATATCTTTTCTAACAGTATTGTGTAAAAGTGAACATAAAAGAACATCAGAATTTGAACT
>JBBBDQ010002170.1:845000-902500 GCA_037127315.1 Ascarosepion bandense | reverse complement strand
CATTATCAAAATCTGAGACTGATTAATTTCATAAATTTTTGAAGCTTATAAAATTGCTCCCCTCCCCATAACTGATTCTAGCTATCCCTGACGTCAATCTTACAAACTACAAGTTGTGATATTTTCAATGAGACCCATAGCAAATCCACAATATCAAGATTTCACCGTAAATTGCTAATAATGTAGACATGGTCCAGGTGTCCACCTGTTTTTATCTTCGTTTAAAGATCAATAAAAGTTTTTTCATTAAACATTTTTTAATTGATTTTTTTTTGTTTTTGGTTTCAGGTACATGTTTAGATATACAGGGTAAATTGTCATCATTTTATGTTTTTTATTTTGTATATGTGCATTTTTTTGTTTTGATTTTGTTGACTGCACAGCATAGTAAGGTCAGTTGGGCACTGTCTGTGAAAAAAAAGCTCCATGATGCAATTCACTTAGCCAGAAATTTAGAAATTTCAGAGTGTTTGGGTGTTAATCTGAGGTCTGTGCAGAGGATTCAGAAAATGTTGGATGAGTCTGATAGTGATTATGAAGGTACTGCAGCTCAGAAAAAAACACTGGCCATTCTGATAAGAAAAGAACTCCCAAATTTGTTGGTAAGTGTCTCAGACTCAACACAGAGGCCAACGTCAAGTGCCTTGATGCCACTGAACTTTTCACCATGCTACACAAGCAGGAGAACCCAGTCAACCCCAACCACATAACCCCTTATATCTGGCCACCTAACTTCTCAGACTGCAATCCCCCTTGATTATTATGTATGGGGCACTGTTGAGCGAGAGACCAACAAAACTCCTAACATCAAAGATAAACTGAAGGCAAGGATTATGGCAGCATTTACCAACTTAAACAAGGAGAATGTCCAGAAGAGATGCACGAGATTCTGAAGTTGTCTGGAGACCAAGGTTGAAGCCAATGGTGATCTTATTGAATAAACTTACTCTTTAGTATTTGAAGATATTTTTTTGTAATTTTGGTAAATATACCTGCTAAAATGAGATGTCAGTGTTATTTTCATCTTTGTATAGTTTAGACAATTTATTCCTCGCACTCTGTAAATTATCCCATGTCTGAGTAATTTTGCCTGTCATTAACTATTATCAAAGACTTATGAGTTTTATACTATATCATCGGTTTCTTCATTTTCAAGTATCACATTCACTTCCATCTCTTCATGTGGTAATAGTGTTTGTTTTTTACTGAAACATATTTAGTATATTTATTCTTAAATTTGATATCAAGATTGTTTGCAAATTCTCTTGCCCACTTGGAGAATACCTCTGTAAAAATAATAATTCATACAATACATATATTGGTTTTACAACTACATTAATGTGCCATTTATCTGATAACAATTCAAATCACCAATCAACTCAAGGGAAAAACACAGCAAGAAATTTGAAAAATCCTCACCAATAACATAAAAGTTCTATATTACATGAATATATAAAAACAACAAATACTAGAAGCATTAAGCATAAAAACCAAACAACCCAAAATCAATATATTATCAAATTTAATAACAAACATTCTAAATATATTTCAATAAAAAAGACAAATATAAACTATCATATGAACACTTAGAAATGCACCAAAACTTGAAAAATAAATTAACAGCACAAAAAACATCAAGTATTTACTAATGTCTAATGATAACCAAAAGTAGTTAGAGATTAGACAATTTATATTTAAGCACATACCCAAAACTAAAAGACTAATCCAAAATGTAGAAAAATTAAAAAATAATCCTTAGCAAAGAATCTTCATTGGTTTTAATACACTCAATATGGGTGCATGTTTTTTTGGTTTCAACAATGTCTAGAAGTTTGTAACAATATGTTTTTCTTACAATAAGTATCTTTCAAATTGGCCTCAACAGATGCATATATAAAACTGTCATAAAATTTGCTTTTGGAATGAGAAAATTGTACAGACATTCACAATAGGTTAGTGAATATTTATAGAAAGGCTGCATTTGATATAAACATAGAAAGGAAATGAATTATTAGAGTGATTAACAATCTTAGAAAGAAAAGAAAAACTGATTTTAGTGACAGGTCCCTCTGTTATGAGTGAAAATAATGCCAATCACTAATTTCGTATGGTTGCAACTCATGTTCTTGGCCATGTTTGAAATGTCAGCACCTTAAAATTTTATCAAAGCTTTACTGAATTAATTATCCCCAATGCCATATTTAAATATGCAGACAAATGTTGAAGCTGCAAGCAAAACTGGATTCATATTCTCAGTGAATTCAATAGTCACATCTTACTCAATGGCAGCCCACTGCTGAGTAACCCCATAGGAGAGTGCCTGCAGTAATGTTCCCTCTGATTGTTTGATAAATTATGTAACTGTTGCATAACCAGTTGAAAATTAAAATGACTGGATATTTTTCAAACAGACTTTGCATATTTATATATGAATACATATACATACATATAAATGTATACATGCATACAATTATACCAAGAAAGTTCAGTAGTGGGAACAAATGTTCAAAGGTCAGGGCATACTAAATATTCCATAAAAAATTAGCATAAAATTGATATATTAGGTGACAATATCAGCCTCTGTGTAGTGGCATCTCAAATAATAGAACTCATCCAAACATTATGTAAAAAATCATCTAATAATTTGAGTAGGGAGAAAAATTTTTAATCTCCAATCAATACATAGATCCTTGTTGGTAACTCAAGGCAGTCATAACTTTGATATCCACTACCACCACTGAATATCACTGAATACATGCATACATACATGTGTGTGTGTGTTACATTAAAAATGATTGCCAAAATACTTCAGTTAATTTTTTATGAACTTAATGTGCATAGAAATTGTTCAAATCATTATTCATTGCGAGCATTTTCAGTGAATCTTTTATCCATTTTCAAGGATTGTAGTTGTGCTACTGTTACACTATTTGCATGTAAACAAATAGTGTATAATGTATTAAAAGGTAGACATATTTTTTAATTCTCAAATACAGTTAGTATATTGTGGGCATAGTCATAGCTGCTGTTTTTAAGGTTGTGTTTGGTGTTATAAGTATGTTGTTTATTGAGGTTGTTACATTTTTATGCTGGTTTAAATGGATCCTTATAGAGTATGGGACCTTGGAGATGCTTGGTAAATTGGCCTTGTGCCAAACACGTCTGAAGTCCCCACAATTTAAAAATCAGAATGGTGAAGGTTGAAATGTGAAAGAATAAAATACCTTGTGTGTATTTTAAAGCAAAGATTTATTTACAGAATGACAAAAGTGTAAGAAGGAAAATATAAGTGAAATTTTGTTAACTGAACATTATAATATATTTGCAAAAAGAAAAATGTTCATTGAGAAAATGCATGCAGCTTTGTAGTTAAAATTGCCCGAAGAGAACTGTAGGTATTTAAAATGTCCACAGAAGTTTAGAGTTCATGGTCGTATAGTAACAGAATGTAAAGTCTTTGTTCCTTCCTCCTTTTAGTAGGTCACAACAGGTTGAGAGAGAGAAGGTAAAATAAATAAGTTGTACTTAACGCATTCATTTTGTCTTTGTTGTTGTTCTCTTTGGCGGTGTGGTGCGAAAATGAAGAAAAGGATATTGGAAGACAAGGTTGAATGAAACTGTGGCATGCCCTATGTCCAGGTTGGCATGGAGTGAAAAAGAAGAAAAAATTTACAGCAAAGATGAGTCAGATTGAGGTTTCTTCCTTACATGGTGGTAAGATGTTAGCAGATACTGCTCCCATCTAACTGGTTTTGACAGATTAGCGTAGTGGTTTAAATAGTGAAGCTTCTCATGATATTGACTCCAGCAAGCTAGATGTGAAAATAAGTCATATATGAATTTGCTGTTTTTAATCCATTCAGGATTTTACTTTTTGTTCTGACTTGTGAATAGTCATTTGAATCTACTTTTGCGGCTGTGCAATTTTACTTTTGGATTTTTTTTCAAATGTTGTAGTTGTTTAAATCTGATTTTGCATGTGCGCAATTTATTTTGTTTTTTTAGCTGGTTGATGGATGATATTGGATTTGTATCCTATAAGAGCTTTGATCTATGAGATCTAAAGTTGGCCATCGGAATAGGTAAATAGTGATGTGTCCAATATAATTAATTCAGAATTTGATTTCATTTGGAATGCAGTTACCTTTAAGGCACTTGATATGCAGCATATTTGTTTAGAGTTCAAATGTGATGCACACCAAAAAGATATGTGCCCAGTATAGTGAAGATGCTTTAGCTGACAAGACTACAAAAATGGTTTACTAAGTTTAGAGTTTTGATTGTGGCCTTATTGATATAGAATGCTCAGGCAGACCCCCCCCCCTACAAATGATGACCAAATCAAGATATTGATTGAGAAAACCTGTATTACCCAATGCGGGAATTGACAAAAAAAAACAAAATCTGCCATCAATGAACACTTAGTGAAGCATGAGTACTCAAATCACTATGATGTTTGGGCATCACATGATTTGAGTGAAAAGAATCTTTAAGGTTACATTTCTAGATGTGATTTACTTTATAAACACAAAGAAAATTCACCCCTTTTTAAGCAAATTGTGATGGATGAAGAGAAATAAATTGTTAACAACAATGACCAATGAAAAAGATCCTGGGGTAAGCAACATGAGTCAACTTTAGCCACCCCAAAATCAGTCTTCATCCCAAGAAAGTCATCTGGTGGGATTGGAAAGGAATCCTGTACTATGAGCCAAGTAACCAGTCAGTTGATTCTGAAAAGTACTGATTGCAACTGAATGAATTCAAACCAGCAGTTCAAGAAAAATGCCTAGAATTGGTGAACAGGAAAGGTGTTGTTTTCCATCAGGATAATATCATACCTCACATTTTTTTGCAATCTGGCAACATTTGTTGCAGCATGGCTTGCTGCGGTAAAAATTGTTGCAGCTTTACTCCACACACCATATTTACTAGACATTGCTCTTTAAAGTTTTCATTTATTCAGGTCCTTACAAAATAATCTCAATGGTAAAAACTTTAATTCTTTGGATGACATAAAAAACACCTTAATGATTTTTGAAATTCTTGGAAAATGGAATCATTAAGTTGAAAGAAAATGGAGAAAGTTTGTGCAACAAAGTACTTCATATTTATAAGAATAAATATTTAATCGTATAATTTTGTTTTGTGTTTTAATTTCCCTTAAAAATTGGCATGAACTTTCCAGACAACCCAATATATATATATATATATATATATATATATATATATATATATATATATATTAGTCATCCACATGCAAGCCCGTTTCGCTGTATCACAGCTCATCAGTGTGGCTAGACATATCCACTTGCTTCTGGCCGGGATCGAAACTCGACCGATTTGGTGTCAGCCGGAGTCGCTACTCCCTAAGCCATCGGCGCATGGGAACAGAGAAGGGAAATTTTAACGTCTTGTATATAAGAAGTGTATACAGACGCCAGTCACCGAGAGAACTCAATTCATTTCTGAAGAGTCACGCATATAGCAGAAGTGGAAACTGTTTTTAAAATTTTCTTCTCCAGAGAGCTCAATCACAATGAGAGCATAATATATTAGTCATCCACATACAAGCCCGTTTCGCTGTATCACAGCTCATCAGTGTGGCTAGACATATCCACTTGCTTCTGGCCGGGATCGAAACTCGACCGATTTGGTGTCAGCCGGAGTTGCTACTCCCTAAGCCATCGGCGCATGGGAACAGAGAAGGGAAATTTTAACGTCTTGTATATAAGAAGTGTATACAGACGCCAGTCACCGAGAGAACTCAATTCATTTCTGAAGAGTAAGTTCATGCCAATGTTTCAATCCTGGGTAAAAGGCACTCGGCTGTCTAACTGTACTGATGAGCTGTGATACAACAAAACAGATCTGTCTGTGGATGATTATATATATATATATATATATATATATATATGAAAATAAATTATACGCATTTACAAATCTATTGGTGATAATTTATTTCATGAATATTTTTAAAAAATATTTAACTCCTCAAATTTTTTACAAATATGAATGGGTTAGATTTATCCAGATGAAAGGAATAGTGGGAGGAAGAGGAAGAAGGAAAACATTTTATTGATGGAAATTAGATATACAATGTTAATTTTTAAACATAGATGTCATATTTGGAATGTTGCATTTCCATCACAGCCAATAAGATGACTTTACATTAAACTTTAAGTTGAATATTTTCAAATACAGGACAGTAAATTTAAAGGGCCATATTTTAACTAGAAGAATTGAATTGTTAGATTTTTATATTAATTTCAATGACAATAATAATATCTTCATCTTATAAATATAGTCTTTTTGGTTTCATGACAATAACATTATCAAGTGTGTGTGTGTGTGTGTGTGGTGTTATGATATTTATGTTGTCAATGAGTATGTTCCAGAGAGGGTTTGGTAGGTCTGTGTGTGTGTGTTTACATGAAATCGAATTGAGCTCCATTGAGAGAGATGTATCATGAGTCTTCAAGTCAGTTCCATATATTATATTGGCCATACCACTATGAAACTGACTTGTAGAATCATGCTACATCTCTCTCAATGGAGCTCAATTCAATCTCATTTAAACACACACACACACAGACTTAGCAAACTCTATCCAAAACATAGTTGTGGACAACACAAATATCATAACATCATCCACATGCAAAAAAAGACTAAAAATAAAAACGAAAAACCCAACACTCAGTAGCATCAACTACGAACACTCTAACAACATGCTTACTGTGTTCAGAACATAATGCATACGACTACTCCACATCATGCATAACACCACTTACATTCTGTTACACATAAAATAGCATTCATCCTTGAAAATAGCTAAAACGTATAGCTGAAGTGCTTAGATAAACAAAATATTTGGACAATTTTTATATAATTTATGTCCTTAAAAGAAGAAATCATAAGATCACATGAAAAATTACATAAAAAACTTAACCATCACACCTTGTCTGTCATTTTTAATGAAGCCTGCATAAAAGAAAGATTGCTGCCCAAACATACAATATATATATATAATGACAGCCATTTTGTGTCAATTTTAATGATCCAAGATACAAAGAATCCTTCTCAGACAAGGAGGAAATTTCATCAGAATTTGTTCAAAGTTCATGTTGAAAAAAGTACAGGAAATATTGTCCATGCTTTTGACTTTGTTAAGTCATCATCAGGATAAAGACAAATGATGAAATGTTTTTCCTCCTTGACTGAGAAAAACCCACTTTTCAGTACATCTTTCTTTCACACAAACAAAATGTAAAAAAAACTTCCCTTTTAAATGAACATTGCAATAGATTTATAGTCTGATACATTTTCATTACTAACATTTTAAAATTGAGATTATTTTGTTTTAAATCTACATTTTACACTCTGAAAAATAGAAGATTAATGAATTTCCTTGTAGTGGAACTCATTGTTTTTTTACTTTGATCTTTTCTAAATTTATGAACTGCTTTTTGTCCTTGAAATTTCTATTCACACTTAGCAATATTTGACTTCATGTTCTACTAATGCTAAAAATGAAGATATAAAAAGCTTTTAGGGTTTTCTTTTAACATAAAAATTACGTACCAATTATAATTAAACAAAGATGCTATTTATAAAAAATAATAGAAATTATATATAAAATAATAAAGATTATAAAATTTTAACTATTTTATCATGAGTCTTCAACCTTCAGAGAATTTTAAACTGAACCCTTTATTCAATCTACATGAGTAGATTGTCTAGAGATATCTCATCTTGGTAAATTGTTCAGTTATTGCTAGTTGCATTTTCACTGAATCTGAGTATATCTGTACTACTTGGCACAGTGAATAAATTCATAATTATTTATGCTACCAAATTAAATAATCAAAACTTTGACCCTCTAGCCCATTGTCTGAATTTTATATTTAAAATATTTCATTATATCAGTTACTTCAAATTTATTAATAGAAACAAATATTAAAAATGTAAATTTTAATAAGTATAAGAAATATATTAAACAAAATATCATAAGGCTCATTTCTATTATGGTGTACAATTAAAATTATTTAGAATAATTAAACCAGTGGGACTCAAGATGTTCATAGCAGTTTACATTTATTACATGGTGTTTTAACTGCTCAGTCACAAAGAGCTTCACAATCAAGCAATGTTTCTATTTTACCTTTAAATAGCAAAATGAATACTGGTAAAAATAAATCTACTAAAAATAAGGATATCCACTACAAATAATGTGTGTGTGTGTGAGAGAGAGAGAGAGAAGATGTACTGGAAAGTTCTCAGCCTGACTCACTTCCCCAAATCTTATTAAATATGCAAACATTAAAATTGTTTAAGAAGAGCTTGTTGGTAAAGTCAACTTTACATTCCCTCCCGCACACACAGAGAATAGATTGCAGTTCAGTTACTCATTAATTGGAGTCTTCATTTATTTGAACCAAATCTTGAAAAGAAATTATGTTTATTTTAAATTTAAAGATTTCTTTTACTTATATAGGTCATTAATTTTTTTAAAAATTGCTTAGTGTAAACAATATATGTGCAACCTATGGCCCGAGGGCCACAATCCGGCCCTCAAGGGCAGTTATTGTGGACCTCAATGATGCCAGAACCATTTTTTTACCATTTTTTCAAAATCCAAATCTTTTCATAGCCGAATCGACCACACAAGTTTCAAGCCTGCTAAAGAGTCTTTGTCATGATTTCAAAGGTTAAAAATCTTCTTATTCAAGTTATATGTACTATTGATAATTACAGGTGAGTTTTTAGTAGTATTTAGTAACTAAATTGAAAACCATTGCCATGTGCATTAAAAAGTAACAGTACATGTAACGATAATACCAGAACTTGTCAGACAACAGCTACCAACTGTATTTGTTCAGCCATCCAATGGCCTTAATCCTGAACAAGACTTTTTAAAATTGAATACACTTTGTTTAACAGTTTTAATCTTTTTTTAATTTTATGCAGGTAAACATGTCTGCTACTCAAAAAACAAAAAAATTGATAATGAAGGAAGAATATTCAACAAAGATTGTAGCAACAAATATTTCGTTATTTAGCACAACCAAGGGGTTGTATGTGTAATCTGCCAAACTACAATAGCTGTAATGAAAGTATATAATATTAAACATCATTATACAACAAAACATTCAACCATATATGATGCAGTGAAAGGTCAAGATCGTGTGAACAAGTTAGAAGAGATGGCTAAGTCACTTATGAAGCAACAATCAGTATTTACTGGTTATAAGACTCTGAACTTGTAACAAAGCTTAGCTTTAAAATTTGTGAATTAATTGCAGAAAATGGGAAATCTTTCAGTGATGGAGAATTTATAAAAAGTTGCTTGGACATATTTACTGGTTTTGTATGTCCTGAAAAGAAATTTTTATTACAGCAAACTGGTCACACAGAATAGATCAGCTTGCAGAGAATATCCAAGTGTCTTTAAAAGAGAGAATAAATAAATGTGCAACATACAGTTTAGCTCTTGATGAGAACACAGACGTTAGTAGCACAGCACAATTAGTTGTGTTTGTAAGAGGAGTCACAGATACTTTTGAAATTATGGAAAAATTTTTGGATATGGCCAGCATGACATCAACAACAATTGGGCAAGACATTTGTGAGCAAGTGTTAAAATTGATGAAAAAGTATCAACTTGACCCTGTTAAACTAAGTGGCCTAACCACTGATGGGACACCATCAATGGCTGGCAAAACAAATGGATTTACAAATAAATTGTTAGACTCACAGGGAATTGTGGTGAATCACTTTATTATTCACCAAGAAAACCTGTGCACAAAGTACTTGGGTTTAATGATTTAATGAAGGACGTGGTTACATGTGTAAATTACATCCGTTCTCGAGGACTAAATCATTGACAATTTAAGGCATTTTTAGAAGAACTTGATTCTGATTATTCTGACATTGTTTATTTCTCAGCAGTGTGTTGGCTGAGTAGACCTTCTACTTTGAAAATATTTTGGAATCTAATAAAGGGGATTCAATCATTTATGACAAGTAAGCAACAAGATGTTACCTATTTAAGTGCTGATGTGTGGCTAAATGGCATTGCCTTAACAGACATCACAACATCTGTCAGACTTAAATGTTAATCTCCAAGGCAAAAGCCACTTGGTGAACAAGATGTTTGAGCATATTTGTTCCTTTGAAAAAAAACTAAAACTTTTTCAAGGTCAGCTGAGTAAAGCAACACTCACCCATTTTCCAAGTTTAGTTGTGAGGAAAGAAGACATACCAGATTTAAATTGTTCCAAATATGCTGAAAGTATTTGCAAGTTGCATGCTGAATTTGAGATCAGATTTACTGATTTCAGGAACTATGAAATGGAGTTCAGGCTCTTTTCTCAACCATTTGATGTAACACCTGATTTTATTCCAGACTGATATCAAATGGAGGTGATTGATTTGCAATGTAACACAGATTTTAAAAAAGCATATGACAGCAATGATGTTGTAACTTTCTATAAAAATTATGTATGTGGAAAGCATTCAAATTAAGAGAAACATGCTAAGAAAATGATCTCATTTTTTTGCAGCACTTATTCTTGTGAGCAACTTTTCTCAAGAATGAAATTTATTAAAAGCAAATACAGAAGTCAGTTCACAAATGAACATCTGACCAGTCAACTTCTGGTTACCAGCACATCAGTCAGAGCAGACATTGATCAAATTTGCAAAAACAAACAATACCAAGTAACTCATTAATAAAACTAACTTAAATTTATTTGTTGTTGTTTTATAAAATGCATTCAAGATGTGTCCATAACACAATACACAAGTTCTGATTTTGTAATTTA
Source organism: Ascarosepion bandense (assembly GCA_037127315.1). NCBI lineage: Eukaryota > Metazoa > Mollusca > Cephalopoda > Sepiida > Sepiidae > Ascarosepion > Ascarosepion bandense. The sequence goes on along the minus strand of JBBBDQ010002170.1, from coordinate 891,677 downwards.
TAACTTTATACGTTTTTGGCGGTGACTGGCCCTTGACATTGCTTCAATGATCGAAAATACCCTTCCAGTGAAAAAGGTTGAATGCCCCTGGTGTAAACAAACCACAGTGACTGTTTAATGGGTTATTGCTGACTCACTCAAAGTTTAGTCAACATTGGTCAAGCAATATTTGTGATATATCTATTGTGCATTTGTCATGAGAATTCTACAGAATATAGGTACAATCAAATTTAATGCATACAAACATTTCAAATTTCTGAAAATATAACACAAAGATTTATCACATGCTGAAATGCAGTAGTGCTAGTAACTAGTAAAGCAGAGTTTCAGATCTGCAATATCTCAGAAAAACCTAGCAACACAATAGAAGCTTTTCACAATACAAATAGTTTTCAAAAATGAATGTAAAAAAATCTATACATTTTGAATGAGCTTAATAGATCAGTGTCAAAAAGTACACTGTAACTGGTTTAGGAACTATAGTTTTTTTTGGTTTTTTTTAATCATATCACCCCAAGCAAGGCGATAACACCACTGATGCGCAGGGGGCTATGTAAGAGTAAAAAGATTGGAAAAGAGAAAGCCGGAAACCACATCCTAACCAGGAAACAAGGGATGAGCCTCTTCACCTGTTCAATAGACATGGGTGGAGTGTGAACCAGGTGATAGTTTAGTCTATCTACTCCAACTGAAAAAAATAAAGAAAAGAGTGAAAAGATTAGAAAAGAGAAAACCGGAAACCGCATCCTAAACAGGAAACAAGGGATGAGCCTCTTCACCTGTTCAATAGACGTGGGTGGAGTGTGAACTGGGCGATAATCTTTTTGTTAAATTTTGCTTTTATCTGAGGCATATATTTGAATATTGATAGCATCTATCAGTATAAAAATGAATGTTAAAATGAGAGAAGGTAACTTGTTTTCCATGAACCAAGAGTGTGGAAAATCTGGTAAAGAACATGTAACAAGTTGTATGGTGGGGGGGTAGGGTTATGAGGATTGCAGCTGGAATTACAACTGTCTTTTTTTGTTTTTTCCTTTTTTCTTCAACATCATACACATTTATATATATATATAGTTATCAGCAGATTTGTTTCGCTGTATCACAGCTCATCACTACAGTTAGACATTTGATTGCTTCTAGCTAGGATATAATTGACATCAGTTGGCGATTCTACCTCTGAGCTATGGGCGCTCGGTAGGGGAATCAGCTCCAGCTGCTCCTCAAACCAAATTCATACAACAACGAATGTTTCAAATTTATCCTGACAAAATCAAGTAAAATAGAAAAAAGAAAAAAAGAAAAATAAATATTAAAAAGAAGAGAAGAGAAAGAAAAGTAAAATAAAAGAATAAGGAGAAAGAGCGCTTAATTTTACATATTAGGTCTTAGCTTCGCACTGCATCTTCAATCTAGATTCACAAAAAACCTTCGTTGGTGAAAGAATTGAACTTTGTCCTGAGCTGCCCATTGTCCATTTTAGGTGTATGGCATTGACATTTGAAATTTAAAAATTAGGGGTTGAATTTATGCTCGGAAAAATACTTGTTAGTTTTTCTATTTAATTTTAATTGTAATAATAATAGTAGTCTTAAATTATTATAGTAATAATAACATGGTAATAAAGAAATTAAAATCTAAAAACCTAAAATTAATAATAATTAAAATTTATAATAATTCAAAATTAAGAACTAAAAAATTTAAAAATTCAAAAAATTTTATGACTAATTTGCTGGAGTTCTGTGGGTATATGTGTGTGTGTGTGTGTGTGTGTGTGTGTAGGCACAATACAGAGTAGTTTAGCTCTGAGCTGTTATTTGGGATGTGACTGCATATAATTTACGGGAGAGTACTGAAAAGTTCATAGCCCAATCCACTTGCCTCAATTGTTTGATGGCATAAAGAGTTTTATTTAATATTTTAAGTGCCATTATTTTTCTTCACCTGATTTTTGGATTTGTTTCAGATCATTGCTAATAGAAAGTGAGACATTTCCAAATATTTAACTCTGGACCATTATGAACTTCCTGTTCTTGCTGAAGAAAGTTCCCAATAAAATGATGTAAACATTGGAGCTCAAGTGTTTTTCATATTCAATTGTGAAGAAGTAATTTTCCAAATTTATCTCTTCACAATTGAAATTTTGAACCTCATGATGCCACACAGACTGAGAAACCTTCAATATATTTAAGCCAAAAGAATTGCTGAGACATTAGAAACATCAAAAAATGCATTGGGTTTATAATTCTGAGCAGTTGTGTATGTAGAAACTTTTACCCAATGGATGCTAAAATGTTTGGATATTAATAAAAAACATTATTATTAAATTGATTTTTCAGTAATCTAGTAATATTTTGGAACAAATTGTCACAGTTGAGGATATATTTACACCACCATAATCCAAAGAACAAATAAGGGTTTTTCCAATGGCAGTACTCAAGTTTTTAACAGGTAAAGAAATTCAAAACATAAAAGTTTTTTGTTTTTTTTAAGGAAAGTATTTTGATGTTTGAATATCTTCAAAAGGGCCAAAACATTAATCTAGAGCAGTGCTGTAATTTCTCTAATTTTAAAAATTTATTTGGTAACAAGTGGTTAGTGTTATTGTTTTAATCATGAAATCAAAGTTTGAATCTTACCTTGGTCATTAGTCAAAGAGTAATTTTTAGTCATCTATTAGTCAATTTAATTTTGTTTTGATCATCTTTTGATTATGTTTTGATCTAAGTTTGAATCTTATTAGTCAAAGAGTTGATAATATCATCTTGAGGATATGATCCAAGCACCCAGCACTAGTGGAAAGTGTTTGAAAACTACACCATCAGTTGACCCAAGTCTTGTTAGTAAAAATAGATAGACAAACTGTCAATATTTGCACAAGCAAGAAGTTATGGGTAGATAAAATCTCTTTAATATTAGTAAACCATCTGGAGTTTGTGACTTGATAAAAACACCCATCCCCAACAACCTGGCCATTTATCAGTTTAAAAACTGCTCAATGTTTAAAATTCATTAAAAAAAAATGGTAAGGGAAAATGCAGAAAGGTGATCACATTCTCTTCATCCAATTTATTTACAAGGTTTTCTTATATTGCTGCTTTGAAACCTTAAAGAAGTTTCAAAAATAGAAAATTTTCACCTGATTCAGAAGCAATCATAGAAGAGAAATATTTCAATGACAACAAATCAGAAATTTATTTCAGAAAGGTTAAAGAAACTTGAAAATAATGAGTGATGTGCGTTAAACTTCAGAGTGAATATATGAAAAAGTGTAAGCATTTTATGAATCTAAAACATTCCATTTTTGATTAAATCAAGAACTTTTCAGCAAGCCATTGCAATAAGGCCTCCAATAAATACATGGTCAAAGAACTTTAAATCTGATAAATGTGACAGCCATCTGAGTATATGGAAGTCAGCCAAATGCTTATGGAACAGATTTGTGATAGAAACATTATAGAACTACTGTCAGTGTTGACAACACTACAGGGCCACCACCAACATGAACAACATTATGTAGCCACTAGCATCATAATCTACATTACATAGTCACCACTATCATGAACAACACTATAGAGCCATCATCATCATAAACAAGATTACTGTACAACCACAAACAAAACAACTTTACAGAACCATCACAATCATAAACAAGATTATAGGACCACCATCATAATAAACTACATCACTATCGTAAATAGCACCATGAGCCAAATCTGTTACCTCATATGATCTTATCCACATACAAAGTTGACAATTTGCCAAAACTGTTACATCTGATCTGATATAATCAGTCAACTAATGTTATAATGGCCATGTTCTCAAACCTAGTTTAGATGATAATATGGTATTAGTAATGTTTCCCTATTATATTAAGGTCTGAAATTAAATTGGCACAAGCCAAATTGAACAAGAACAAAGGAATTGTAATCCAGAAGCTTGCAGCTTTAGATGATATACTGGAAGATGGATTTGATCTATTTTTATAGAACTACCTAAGAAGCAAGGTGCAATCAAATTTGAACTTCATTGGAAAATTGGCTTTATGAGCCACATAGCAAAGCTTGCCAATTGAATTATGATAAATACAGAATGTAGCTGAATTAAAACTGAAACAGGACAAGAACAGAAAAGATTTGTTAAAGTCTCTGGAATAAAGAATGCAATGCTTATGTTCAGAATGATAACAGAGAAAGCAATCCAAAAGGATGTATACCTATATTGTATAGATTATGCAAAAGCATAAAGTACTTCATATAGAACTCTTTGAACTGCTAGATAAACTTGATTTATTGGGGAAGATATTAGAATGATACACGACTTATACTGGGTGCAAACTACCAGCATGTGGAAAGAAAATTAATTCAGTATATACACAAAAATAGAAAAGGGCAGAAGACTGTGGCTTCTTTCTTTACAGTAAGAAAATCCTGAGAAAATTAGAAGTCTTACCAAGATTTATTAGTGTCTACAATCTTAACAAAATCAGATATATAGATGATACAGTGCTGATAGCAGACACAAAAGAAAATACAGGTGTAGAGTAATTGGCCATGGTTAAATATAATTGATAGAAATATCTAACAAGCAGAATTGACAACATTTCTAATAAACAATAACAAAAGAAAGAAAAAGAGCAAGGCAAAATAGCACTAAGCAGACAATATATATATATATCCGAGTGAGTATAGAATGAGGAGAGAAAAAAGAAAAAATGTTTTCCATCCAAAACATTAATTTAAAACAGTGCTTGATATATGATGTATAGAGCAGTGAATATTTATTATAAATTATGTTTTAGAACATGTACATAATTTCTTCTATATATGTCCTCTTCCCTACAATCATATGTCTGTTTCAGTGTTTGGATTTAAACACTTCCTCAGGGGAAATAAAGATTTGGAATCATTCTCTGTTTATATTTGGTTCGTTGTTGTCGTGGAGGTTGGTTGGGGTTATTGGTAATTAAGTGAATGTCTCGTTTTGATTGTTAGACTTTGTAGGAATTTGGTGTGTAAGTGTGAAATTGTTGATTAATGGTATTATCTGTTGAAATGTATGTTTTATCTTTTTATCGGTTGGGTATATCTTTTGGTTAGGATTTCTAAGACCGCTGTTGAGTGGTCATTTTTATGGTTGGCTATCATTTAATTGGTTGATGTCTGCTGTTAGTGGACCTAATTCATGTATTTACTTTGATCCTGTGTCTAGGTTTTCATAGGCGTGATAGGGGTGGGGTGTGTTTTCTTTTCAATTTAGATTTTTTCGGTAAAAAAAAAAAATATATATATATATATATATACACATATACCCCTCTTCTCCTCTATCTTCCTTCTTTTTCTTTCTCTTCTCCTTCTTTTCCTCTTTTTTTTTCTTTTACCTTTTATTTAAGTTTGGAGTATAATTGTATTTAGGCGAAGTTATTTCAAGAAATCTAAATTTGTATTTTTGGGAAGTAAATGCGAATTAGCGTTTTATCAGTTTTTTGTATAAAGTTGTATGTTTAATCTTAATTTTAAGTTTAGAGGGTCGGTTTTTTCTTTTAATTCCTCTTTTCTTTTTTTTCTTTTCCTTTCCTTTTTTTTTTTTTATAAATTATCATTTGGAATCTTATTTATTTCTTTTAAATTTTTATATATTTTATTTATTTAGATATTTTTGCAGGCATTAGATCTTATTTTAAGGATTTATTACATCGATTTTTCTGTAGCATTTTTTATCTTTTATAATAATAAAAATATTTATTCAAATTCCCAGTATTTTTTTGGAGTGATTGTAGGGTTAGATCTTACGTGTGCTTACAGTTTATTTTTGTGTATGATATAATTATTCTGAAGTAGTATATTTAATCTTGATTTTGAATATATGAATTTTGATTCTTTTTCAAGTTTGGGAGCCATTTATTTAATTTTGATTTTTCTAGTACGGAATATTTTTGTATTTAAGTAAGGTTATTGGTGTAGGCTTTAGTGATAGACCTTCCTTTAAGGATTTATTGGATCGATTTTTTTCTATAGCATTTTTATCTTTTATAATGAGGATATCAATCAAACTCTTTGTATTTCTTAGCATGATTGTAGGGTTAAGTCCCTAATGTGCTTGCAGTTTACTGTAATCTTGTATATATATATATATATATATATATATATATATATAAGAGAAAAGTAAGCAAAGCAACAGTAAAAAGTTCACAAAGTAAGAATGGAGTTAACACAGAAAAGAGATACAAACAAGTGATTTTAGTATTCTGATTTCAAAAGACAATAGAACAAAAATATGATGGATGAGAATGAGAAGTGATTTATCTTACTGGTTAGAAAAAAATTTCAGCATGAGTCTGTAGGATTTATTTATAAATTTGAGGAGGGAGTTCCACCCAGGATTGAAACCAACACCCCCACCTCAATCAACTGGATAAATGCACTCAGTGCTCTCCCCCTTTCCTTCCTCTATGGGGGGTTGTCAATAAATATATAAAACATGCATATAAATATTCACAATTGTGTTTGCATTTTCTCCTGACAATTTCTTTTTTTGTTTAATACCTCAAAATTCTTTTTTATTATCTTTCTTTTTCATATATTTAACATTTTTTTATAATTTTTCAATATTTTTAACACATTTTTAGTAGTATTTAAAAATTTCCTCTGAAGAGAAAGGCAAAAACCACATGTATTTATACATTTGTGCAAAACAGAATTGGATGAACTTCTAAGATTTATTTACTTGCTTCTGATTAGCCAATAAATAAGAGGTTCTATTTATTTTGTTTTTGCAGTTGTCAGCACATGATCAAATTCAGTGAACTTATGAAAGAAGCTTTTTTATTAGTGAATGTATAAATGTATATGCTTCTTTTATTGGCTCATGAAAATGTATAGGTGTGTGTAAGCTTGGAATTTTGTAATATCAAATCTAATAAAATCCAACAATAGCATTTTGCTTTGGATACATATTTCACACTTTAGACTGAAGGTTTTCATAATTTCTATGCCTTTCACAATATCTTGTAGATTTAAAATATCCTTTTATTAGAAGGTCCAACAATTTTATACCATTTTAACATGTAACAGTTTTAGAGGTTATAGCAGTATTTAAATAGTACAAGCAACTATATCTTTTTATGTCAAATTTTACAACATTAGAATATGCAAGTTCTGAGTAATTACATGAAAATTTTACAGCAGTTCCTTTTTCAGTAGCAGTTTATATAGAGAATATATTCTGTTTAAATGTAAGGATATAAAGAAAATCCTTTAAAATTAAATTTTGCTTATTTTTTATTTCAGGTAGTTAGAGGTAATCAGGTGTCTGTTAAGGTAATGAATATAGCCATAGAATTTCATATGGAGAAACTTCACAGTGTCTCTGATCAGTATATCGCATGTTTCACATCACTGGATTGGAGAACCCTGATAAACAAAGGCATATACAGGGAATTTTGTGAATACTTCATGAAGGATCTTGGTGTAAGTTACTCTCAGTTCAACAACTATTTGGCTGACTTTCCTTGTTTCAAGTTGACTGGAGTTACATGACAGATTAAGAAATTTGGGAAGTGTTGAAGAAGGCCAGAAAATATAAGACTCCTGGCACCGAAGGTTTGCCCTACAAAGTGTGCTTGAGGCTGTCACTCATGTTTGTCTCCTTGCTTAAATTTCTCTTTATCTACTGGATGGAAAAGGGGAATATTTCCCAACGTTTCACCAGGGGGGTATGGTGAAGCTTCTACACAAGAATAAACATGAAGAAGACAGGATTGGCAATTTTCAACCCTTAATTATGCTTAACAGACTTTTTGTTGTAAAGGGATGGATGATCCAAGATCACCTTCATTTCGTTCACATGATCAGCCATGCTGAAAAAGAAAAAACTTTTAAAATTGCAGCATTTTGTTTATTGATTCTGTTATTGAGGTTAGAAGAAAATAAGCGACATTTTAATATTTCCTTTAATTTTAAGAAAGGTAAAAATGTAGCACAAGTTCAAGTAAAAAGGTTCACCTTTAGAAAAGTTACTTTTAATGATGTTTGCAATTTTCTGCTAAATGTTGCTCAATGGTTGGATAGATGAGCTGAAATCAAATGAAGATATTACTTGAGAATAATCAACATTAAAAGGTGCAGCAAAGTAGTCAACATGTTCAAAATATTCAGACTAATTGATGAAAAACTTTTGAATACTGTCTGAGAGATTGTAGAGCAAGCAAAATGAATCACTACTAACTATACCAGTCTGACCTTCATTAAAGAAAGGTGATACTATGTATATGCTGGTATTGGGAAAGATTCCTTTATTTTGAGTTGATTTCAGAGAACTAAATGATTGATTTGAACAAGTATTGCTCCTAGTTAGAATACAAAACAAAAACTGACAAAAAGTAACTGGAATTAATAAATAAAAAAGTTATGATATACCTTCAGCAAAAAGCTAGGCTAGTTTCTTTGATGATCATACAAAAAATCTTAAAGTTTGGTTGGAAAAATATCATTTATCATGATTCTAATTTTTATAGAATTTAATTAATGAAAAGAAAAAGTGAATTCCTCAGAAAACTGCAAAAGGCACAGAGAGCAATTGTTTTTTGAGAAAAATGAAATAATGCAGTTGCTTGAATTATAGCAGAAGATTGTGGTAAATATGTTGTTCAATAAAGTTAATGTTGAAAATAAAATTAAATTGTTAAAAAATTAAATTGTTCGGAAGTTTGTTTGGTTTAGTAATCCATATTCTCCTGGCTCAGATTACACTGATTCAATTTATTTTCGATAAATTGTGACCATTTTGCTTCAAATTCAAATTTTCTTAACTTCAGGTGAAAACTCGGAAATTTTCTAACATATTTCAGTGAAATTTTAACTTGTCAAAATTATATAATTATAATTTATATTTAAAAATTGTTAGTTTAAACTGACACAAGGTGGATGTAGAATAAATAATAATAAAAGCTATTTTTTCAACATTAATTATCTGCATTGTATATTAAATACACACAAACATACACATAAATAGTGGGTTTACAAAACTAGTGTTTTTTTTGTGTTTCTTACCAAATAGAATATGTTTACATTTTCAGGGAAATTAGAATATTTTCTTTAAATTTAAAAAAACTCTCCCTAAAAATTATTATTTATTTTCTCTTTTTTATATTATTGAAATGGAAATTCTCTATTTTGCTTTTACAAGAAAATTAAAAGAATATCCAAAAGGCTGCCATTATTTAATAGCATATCATATTACACTGTCACTTCAAATTATTTATTTTTATATTTGTAGTGTGAATTGCTATCATGAAGAAATGTTTGACTAAAAATGTTTTTGATATCTGAGCTGAAGTTCTCTTATCTAAAAAATAGTTCAAGGCTAAACATTTTAGTTTAATCAAAATTTTCATTTGGCTAAGAGTTTTTAGATATTCTTAAATAATTATGAATTTATGTGTAATATATATATATATATATATATATATATATATATATATATGTGTGTGTGTGTGTGTATGTATTTAGTGTATTGAGGCAGCAAATAATTTTCTGAACATATAATGTTAAATATAAAAGACAATGAATGTCTATTATATTTAATCATGAGCTGTTTAAAACATGCATATATATATATATATATATATATATATATATTGGATTAATGTAGAGAGATTTTTCTTTTAAGAACAACACTTCCCTTTTTTTTAATATTATTTTACTTTGTATGGAAAAAAATAAAAAAATAAGAAGTGTTGTTCTTACGAGAAAAATCTTTTTAAAGAAAACAACATCATTGTTAAATACCTGATGAGACATTGTTATTTCAATGTCAAAATAAAATGTACAATTTTGTAGTAGTTTGCAGCTTTCACATTTTCTGACATAATAATTAATAATAAATATATATATATATATATATATATATAATAAAACACTAAATAAATTTTATAAAAATTATGACAATCACATACCAAATATATAACAAACCCTCTTGTAATTGTATCAGAGATAACTGCCCACCTGGAGGTATATGCAAATCTGAAAAAGTCAGTAATAATTTTCTGTAAAGAAAACAAAACTGATAAATAAGTATATATATATATATATAGGTATTTTCACTGGATCCTGGAAAAAGAGGTTATATAATCATAAGAACCACATTTAAAATACCAAACCACTCTTTCTAAATATCAGTACACACACACACACACACACATATACACAGGGTGTGAAGGATAAGTTGTCATCTAAATTACGCAAAAATGAAAATAATACTGACGTCTCATTTTAACAGATATATTTACCAAAATTACAGAAAAATATCTTCAAATACTAAAGAGTAAATTAATTCAATAAAAATTGCCATTGAAAATTATCAAAAAAAAGGAAGGCATACTGCATATAACATGACATCTGTCTGCATCCTGTCAACCTCACTGACCTTTGATTCTGCCCACATTGTGTTGTCGATCTCAGGTTAGCCAAAGCAGGACTGCTGATATCCCAGTTTTTTTTTTAACCCATTTATACCCTTTTCATACACAGTTACAAATTCCTTAATTTCCATTCCCATCTTCTAGTAATCTAGATGAAATTTAGACAGGTGCATGGCCCCCCTGTCCCAAAGATCAGAGGTCATTATCAATTATGCTGCCGGATACGCATCTGGCCAGTATACTGCCCAAAAACAGAATTGACAAAATTGGTAAATTTCTCTGCCCCTTATGACCTGTTAGCCACACCTTATTTCCTTCGTTTTTCTTTGAAGGGTAACTCTGGACATATACCTGGTCTTTTCACCCTTTTAAGCACTTTAACATTAATAAGTCTATTTTCTTTAAATTTTACATGCTGATTAAACTAAAATGTTTAGCCTTGAACTATTTTTTAGATAAGAGAACTTCAGCTCAGATATCAAAAACATTTTTAGCCAAACATTTCTTCATGATAGCAATTCACACTTTCAAAAATAAATAATTTGAAATGACAGTGTAATATGATATGCTATTAAATAATGGCAGCCTTTTGGATATTCTTTTAATTTTTTTGTAAAAGCAAAATAGAGAATTTCCATTTCAGATTTTTGATTCTAAATGGTGGGGTGTTTCTATCAAGCCCACACCATCTAGCTCTGTGCCCCTTTTCACCACACCTTCTACAGATGTTGATATCATTGAAGTCAGGGGGCCATCCCCGCTTCATCAGACATTTTTTTGTCCTGTGGCATTCATGGCTACAGGTCCAGCAAACCAAGTCGTATCTACCTGGCATGGGTTCACAAAACCTATCTCTCTCATTCTCTATCAAAGATCATTGACAACTACCTGTATGACTCAAACTCTGCTCTGGCTCTTTACTCCTGGCCTCTGCCAGACTCCAGTACTATCCCATACCAGAGCTATCACAGCTGATAGATTTAGGGGGTGGTTCCTTTAATACATTATGGGAACATGCTCCTTCCTGAGTGCTTCTACATACAAATCAGCCAACTGGGCTTGCATAACTGCATTTTCCTGCACATCATCAGGGAATGCTATTTCAGTCAGCTTTTCAGCTCTAGCCTCCAACTCTCCCAGGGCCTCTCATCCCTCCAGGGCCTCTCATCACTCCAGGACCTCTCATCCTTCAACTGAGTTAGCCTGAGGAGTGTCTTCATCATTTCTATTGCCGTACCTTTGTTGGCAAACTTACTCACGATTCTCTCTTTTTCCAGGGCATTTGCAGATTCTCCTACAGGAGCTGCCCTATAAACTCTGAGGCCTTCTCTGCTGTAGCATTCCAAGCCATGTATACAGTCTCACGATCCGTAAGCCTGAAAACAACCTGGGAATTATGAACTGCTAATAGCCATTCTTTTAATTCCTTGGAGTCCCTTCTAAATGTGGGCATTGGGGTCCCACTAATATCCCTCTTAGATTGGCAGTGCAGTGTCGCTCTCCCACTTCTTCTTCTACTTCCTTCCTATCTGATCCCACTGATTCATGCCATGCTAACTTATCAACTATTTAGAAAATTTTGAAAATTTGATAAGAAATAAGAATTCATCTTGGCAAATGCAGCCACAAATCAGGAATTGAAGAAAATAACTGAAGAACGTCTTACCTAATACTGTCAACTTGTTGCCACTTGCTCTCATTGACTAGTTATGTTACCTCTCGTTTTAGCCAACTTTATCATCACTTGTTCTTGTTGACTTGTTACTGCTCATTCTCATCAACTTTGTTGTCACCTATTCTTCTCTAATTGACCTGTTGTTGTCTACTTTGTTGCTCATTCTCACTGGCATTGTCATGTGTTCTTATTGACTATGGCTTGTTGTCACTTGTTCTCATCAACTTTACTTGTGGCCACCTTTGGGTTGAATCCTGATTGAAACAACTCTAAATATAATGACCCCTGGCTGCATCCAGTCAACCTCCTTGACCTTTGGCCAATTCCCCCTACATTGTGTTGTTGATCTCGGATTAGTCACAGCAGGATCACTTATTACCACTTGACAAGGCTGGCTTAGACATGTGAGGAATTGTTACATGATGAAAATCAGATTTAAGAATGCAACAACATTGTTTTTTTTTAATCATATCAGCCCGAGCAAGGCGATAATGCCACTGATGTGCAGGGGGCTACATAAGAGTGAAAAGATTGGAAAAGTGAAAGCCAGAAACCACATCCTAAACGGAGAACAAGGGATGAGCCTCTTCACCTGTTCAATAGACATGGGTGGAGTGTGAACTGGACGATAGTTTAGTCTATCTACTCCAATTGAAAAAAAAAAAAGTGAGAAGATTGGAAAAGAGAAAACCAGAAACCACATCCTAAACAGTGAACAAGGGATGAGCCTCTACACCTGTTCAATAGACGTAGGCAGAGTGTGAACTGGGCAATAGTTTAGTCTATCTACTCCAATTGAAAAAATTTAAAAAAAGAAAAGTGAAAAGATTGGAAAAGAGAAAGCTGGAAACCACATCCTAAACAGAGAACAAGGGATGAGCCTCTTCATCTGTTCAATAGACGTGGGTAGATTTATATGTATCGAATAATTACAAGAATACAAGCAAGTCAAAATAAATGATGTAAAAGAAATAACAAGCCATGCATTATTTTTATGGGATGATCAGTTATTCAACTTTCAGTTGGTTGAATTCACCTTATTATTTCTAGCAGCAGGTGAGTTTTCTGGCTGACCCTATTTCAAATCTCTTTCTAACCTGTCTTCCAGGGACGTGGGAGCCAACTGGCTAAATTCATCTTGCATTCTGATTTTGTTAAACAGGCACCCAAACTGGGATGGGAAAGTAATGTATAAGGTTTCCATTTTCCTCACTCTATATCTCTTACCAGCTCAAAATAAAAACAATTACATTTAACCATTTTGAATTTCAATAGAGATCTGCCTGCTCTTATCAACTGTCCTGATAATCCAGTACACAGGAAATTGTCAAGGCCACATTTTGACCTAGGGTCACACATCATCAAAACCCACTGATATATATTTTGACTAAGTTTGCATAAAAATAATTTTGTATTCATTGTATTCCACAATTGTAAAACATAATGCTAATCATATCTACATACATCCTAAATCAAATCACCCACCATCTATTATTAAGCATATTCCATATTCAGTTGAATACAGAATTAACAATAATTTCTCTACTGAAGACATTTTATATCAGCATAGTCATTACTGTAATACAACCCTAAAAACAGCATCTATAATTGCAAGGATATTAATTATCATAAGCAAATTAATCATAATACCAAACATAATCAAAATAGGAAAATAATTTGGTACACACCAGTTCAGTATTTAACCAAATGGTTAGTAACAAATAAATTCCTTAATCTAGTTCAAAAACACTTCCCACCTAATAATCCACTTAACAAAATTTTTTAATAAAAATACACTGAAACTTAATTATAGCTGCTCTGATAATCTCAATGATAATAAAAGTACACAATAAAAATTCTAAAACAACATTGATATTAATTATAACCACACTATTTACATTATTTGGACTATTGTCCTTATCTTTGTTGTCATTTGTACAACAATTTGGCCGTTTTACACTTCAGCCTTTTTCAGGTGCAAAGAATTTCAAACTGAACCTTTTATTATGATTACTGGGGTATATCATTCTCATTCTTTGTACAAAGTCTCTTTGGTAGTCATAAGTTATCTCTCTTTAATGCGACTTGTTCACTATTGCTGTAGCCTGGTATTGAACTCACAACTTGGGTCAAATTGCTGGAACTAACCAATGTCTATATTCACAATCAGGACCCTACAGAAGAATGAGAACATCATCATACTACCAGCTGACAAAGGCAATGCAACTGTAGTGATGGACAAAGCTGAATACACTGAGAAACTGGAAGACCTTATTAGAAGTGGTAGCTACAGCAAGGTAAAGAAAGAACCTATGTTGAAAACAGAGCAACAGCTGTCGCAGATCCTAATCAAGAACAAGGATCACTTCCAGCCTAAGATATACAGGCAGTTGTCTCAATGTTACAGCAAGCTATCTTGCATGTATGGTCTACCTAAAATTCATAAAGATGGTATTCTGCTTGAGCCAATTGTTAGCAGCCTAGGCTCTGTGTGCCACTTTCTGAGTAATTTCCTTGTAGATATAACTGACCCACTGATAGGAAAGTCATCATCATATGTTTGAAACTCTGCCCACTAATGCACCCAGATGGTAAGCCTGGATGTGGTGAGTCTGTTCACCAAGGTAGCCACATTGAAGGCATTATCAGTAGTCAGGGACAGACTGGCCTTGGACTCATCCCTAGGAAAATGTACCAGTATTATACTAGATAACCTGATGAAGATGCTGACTGTCTGTACACAAACAACACACTTTGGATTGGGATCAGACATATATCAGCAGGCTGAAGGCTTAGCTATTATCATCATCATTGGCTAACATATACATGGAATACTTTGAAGATGACATTAGAATCCACAACTCTAAAGTCAACTCTATAGATACGTTGATGACACCTTCATACTCTGGCCACATTAGGAGGAGTTCCAGATGCTACTGGACCATGTGAACTCAATAAAATCATCAATACAGTTTACTATAGAAAAAGAGAGTGACAACAAACTGGCATTGCTGGATGTGCTAATAACTCAGACAAAGGGTGGGGTTCAAGACATCTGTATACCACAAGCCAACATTCATCAGACAAGAACTCAACTTC
The DNA here is from genome assembly GCA_037127315.1 of Ascarosepion bandense. Lineage (NCBI taxonomy): Eukaryota > Metazoa > Mollusca > Cephalopoda > Sepiida > Sepiidae > Ascarosepion > Ascarosepion bandense. The sequence goes on along the minus strand of JBBBDQ010002170.1, from coordinate 876,483 downwards.
AACTTCCACCATACAATGTAAAGAAAGGGAATGTCTGCTGCCTGGAATATCAAGCAAAAGTCATAAGCAGTGACCCAGAGACATACAAACAGGAAATGGTCAATATAAGCAATCCCCTACAATGTTTATCCAGAGTACATGACAATGACTACAATGAACATGAAAGGGAGGATGTATGAAGAAGATAACTCTCAGAAAACAGCCTCATGTGAAGGGGTTATCAGAGAAAATACAAAGGACCTGTGGTTTATATAACATCAGGACGATCTTCAGAAGTGGTTCTACACTTCACAGGTACCTCTCCTGAGTAAGACCCCCAACAGAGTGACTATGACTGACTAAGGACTGTGTGTACCCCATTCCATGTAGCTGTAGAAAGAAATATAAAGGAGAAACAGGTCACTCCCTTAAGGTAAGGCTACAAGAACATCACAAGGCTGTAACTGGATGGGAAATAGAAAAATCAGGTGTAGATGACCACATATGAAGGGAGAAAGGGAATTACCGCCCCTCTATGGGATGAAGTTGAAATAATAGTTTTCAGTGGCATTCTCTGTCTATGTAAACTTAAGGAATCAGCACATATGTTAGGCTACAAAAATCTTCTAAGTCAATCAAGCAGAAAGATGAATATAATACGGGAACCAGTAATACAGAGTGCCAGAGAAAATTATTAGTGTCAAAAATTGCAGTAAAAAAATACTATAGAAAACCATTAACATCAAAAAATTGCAATATGAACTCTGGAAAAAAAATAATAGAGAAAACCATTAACATTAAAAATTGTAATATGAAATTTGGTAAAAAATGGTTTATAAGTCCCAGAAATTCAGTTGTTCTTGTCCCAATGGATACAAACATTAATTAGTTCCAAAGAATTGTGAGCTCAATCCAGCAGTGGTGAACAAGTAACTTACAGTCAGGTTAAAGGCAGATAACTCATGACTACCAAAGAGGCTTCACACAAGGAATGAGAATGATGTACATCAGTGATCATAATAAAGAATTTGATTCAAAATTCCTCGCATCTGAAGAAGGCCAGAGAATACAACAACCAAAATATCATACAAATGGCAAGATAGATGAGGACAATAGTACAAATAATATAAATAATGTAAATACTATCTCATCTCAGAAATATAGACAAATACTAATTATAATCAACATACAATAAATAATGATAATACCACAAGTTCTTGCAATTGTCATAACCCTAACATATGACTTATGCAAAATAAAAGCCTTACAAATTTCATTGTATATCAAACTACTATCGCTAATGAAAATCCTAATATTACCAAACATTATATCAGATGTAATAAAAACATCTGTAGCCTGGTATTGAACTCACAACTCTTTGGGTCAAGTCACTGAAAATAACCAATGTCTATATCGACTGGGCCATGTGTCCTTAAGTGGATATAGACTTAAGTTAGTTCCAGTGACTTGATCCAAAGAGTTGTGAGTTCCTAAATTTGTACTTCCAACACTGGGGTTGACATGACAGATTACAGATATCTTTGTCTGCTGAAATAGATAAGATGATTCAGAATTTATTGTTTAATAAATAAATATTTTCTCTGTAATTAAATACATTGTGCTCCTTTTGTGGATCATTCTTAATATTTTATAATTTTTATATATAGATAAATATCAAGTTATTACGATAGGTAAGAATAGAATCCATTAAATAGAAAAAAGACATACAAGCAGGAAAATTTAATGTAAAGTTAAAACTCTTTATGGATTTTAAAATTGATATATAGATATAAGAAGTGGTAGTATGAAATAAATCTGTTTATATCTATCTATCTCTATTCTTGGGTCTGAAGGTGTCAAGTAAATCATATTATAGAGAAAATAGGTTACAATAAAGGCTTAAAAAACTGTGCTATATATGTGATAAGATGTTCCATGATAAATGGAACAGTTTATTGTATTATCTTTTATAGAGAAAATAAAAGGTTTCTGCAATTACTTTTGTCAATTTATTATTTTATAAATAATTCAAAAGGATATATTTAAATTGGGATAGATATTATTTTGTTTACTCACAACTTCAAAACTATTATTATACATAAAAAACAATTCATAAGATATATTTTATCACAGGAGACATCATTTTAAAATATGTATAAAATAATATTATAAAATACTTTAGATATTCATTTTTAGTGCTGTCAAGCTGACTGAAATGATTCTACGCATAACATCACTTATATAATGTATATCTAAATTTGAAATGTAATATTTACAAATAAGCCATGCTATAGCTAAAAACTTTTGTCTATGATACTGAAAACATTGAGTTCATGATAATGATCAAGACAGTCAAAAGTACTAAAACAAAAATATAAACTCTCAATATTTAAGCCATAATTTTCATCTGAATGTACAACTACTTATTTGAAAACTGGAAAAAAATACAATAAGAAATTAAAACAGACAGACCTGGTTGTTTGAATTTTATAAAACTTTTTTAAATGAATTCTTGCTGATCAAATACAGGGTGTAATAGATGAATTGTCATATAAATTACACAAAAATATCAAAAGTAAATTTATTCAATAAAATTGCCATTAGCTTCACCCATGGCCTCTAGACAAGTTTTAGAATCTCCTGCATATCTTCAGTATGGTCTTCTTGTTTAAGTTGGTAAATGCTGCCATAATCCTTGCTTTAGTTCATCTTTGGTGTTACAAGGTTGAGTTTGAGGCCCTGTGGAAAGATGAATGGAGGCATAATGTTGGCATCACTAGTGATCAGTCTAAACACCTTCGTAATCACCATTAGACTCATAAAACTCTTTCTGAATTCTATGCAATGTCCTCAGATTGACACCCAAACACTCTGAAATGTTTGTTTTGGAGCTTCTGAGGAAAAAAACATTGCTACTACCTTGTTGATACACACAGCAAAAACATGGACTTATCTTTTTCTGTACAAATCGCATTTCACTAAAACAAACTTTTAATTCATTAAACTCTTTACTACCCTTTCTCTTAGAATTTTTTCACATTTTAATTGTTTTATACACACAATTTGATGTTATGCTGTTTGATAAATAAATTTTCATTTATTTATATAAACAACCTTTATATAAAAAACCTTCTGATAATCTTAAATTGTTGGGACTTTAGTTGTGTTTGGCACAAGGCCAATTTGATAAACATAATTAACATCCCCATGTGTATGCACAAAATTAAAAATGTAAAATGGTGACAATTTACTCATCACACTATATATGAGAGAGAGAGAGAGAAGATATTAAGATTGCTGAGATACTGTAGTAACTGATACTTCTATGATGTCTGCTGAAACTGTTGGTAGTAGTCAGAAAGTGACAGTGGTGACAATTGAAGATGGTGGTGGTATTGATGATGATGATAATTAAGATTTAGTAGAATTAAAAGTGTTTCTTTTGATACCTTATTAAACATAATATATTTTCTTTTCAGGCAAAATGTTTTAAGAGATCTACTGTTCACAAGTATAAAACAAAATGCCTTGACCTTCAAAATATATGTGACATCCTTTTTAGTAAATAAGTGAAAAAAAGAAAGAATGATAGATTGAAGAATTTGATAGTAGAAAAAACAAAGTAGTATCAAAGAGAAAAAAAGGAAAAAGATGAGAGAAGAAAAATAATTAATAAGGAAAGAGAATTGAGTTCTCTTAAAAGAGAAATAAAAAGAAAATGTAAGAAAAAATAAAATAGAGAACAAATAAGAGGCAAATAAATTAATGATAACTAGAGAAAAAGAACAAAAGAGAAAGAAAGTATAGAGTTGAGAAAAAAATAGCAAGTGATGAGAAAAAATTGACTAAATGATAAACTTTTTCAGCACGGGATCCTTTTCAGCAAAGTAAATTCATTAAAATATGAAACAGAAAGCCAAGGATCATCAGAAAAAACTGGAGGAAAATATTAGTAAAAATAAGAGATGGATATTATATGAAGGAAGCAATTTTGTGGTAGGAGAAAGAAAGAAAAAAAGTAAAAAAATAGAGTCAAATGAAAGAAAGAAGTGGCATTATAGTGGGAAGGTAAAGAAGTAATAGAAAAATTTCAAGCCAAGAAAATGATTCTCTAAGTTTTGTTGAAATATTTCTTTAAAATAGTGCAGAATGTATCTTGATGTGTACATTTGAAGGTGGGGGGATGGGGGGGTTTACTTTCCCTTCTTCATGACATTTGCTTCATCAAGTACATTTTTTGTTAATTATGATAACATTATTACTACTACTGTTATGATTCTAATATGTGGTATTTTTTCATATACAGTCTTGAATAGTTGAATCATAAAGGAACAAAATTCTTTGATCAATTTTTTTTACTTATCAAATGACCTACTAACTTACCAACCAATAAGATATTACTAAATTTATAAATACAAGTATATAGAATGATTTCATGTTCAGTATATGTAGCTTAAGTCAGGAACTGATCACTAGCTTTATCTAGAAGCATGCTCCAGTCATCAGGGAATGCTTTGACCATATCTTTGTTAGCACAATGATGAAGTGCAGTTTATGGAATTGAGTCCACTGAGATTAAACAGTAAGAATTTTGTTGCATTGTTCATAAAAGACAGCAGAATGCTTTATGCATATTTTGGTTACAGGATAAAAGTATGGTAAGACATTAGAGAAGATATTACTAACAGAATATGGCTTTTATATATAATTGTTTTACTATAGAAAGACATAAAATAGAAAGGTATTGTCAGTACAGAAAATAGTGCAGTCATTACTGATTATATATATAATATAAATGTATTACCAATAGTTCTTCTATAGAAATGCATTAAAAGTCAAGAAGACAGATTATTTATGATCAAAAATTAATGCAAGCATTACTGATAAAATAAGAATATTAATGAAAGTTAAAATGCATAATATTTTCACTATGAAAAAGCATTTAAATCAGAAAGAAATAAAATATCAGTTATCAGAAATATATACAAGCATTTCTTCATAGTCAATATTCTGCCTGTGCCATACAAGCTGATGTAGACAAATATTGTACCCATCAATGGTTACATAGTGCAGGATTAAAAGCTGAAACTGGACCAGTATTTGCTGACAAGTAATTACCAAGAATCCACACTGAAAAATTGCTGATTCTGTGATAAATATCCAGAAACTATTGTATCAAGTTGTATTATATGAATATACAAGTTGGCATGACAGAGTGGGCCAATATCTGTACTGGAAAATCTCTAAATTTTATAGCAAGGGAACTGCAAGAAACTGATATGAACATCACACACACACAGTTACAGAGATAGGACCTGTAAAGATTTTATGGGATTTTACAATGCCCACATACACAGGATAATCAAAACTAATTGCCCAGACATAGATTTAATAAACCCCAAAAGCAAAATGTACTTTCTTATGTAATATATTACCTTGGGTGGTAAAGATATGATTGATGAATGTAGCTGGCTATGGATGTTCTCAGCAGGACAATAAAGGCAGAAACACAGGCGATAGACAGCAAAGATATGACTGACAAAAATATCCAGCTGTGGATGATGGCAGTGTGGTGCAACATTAAAGATAGAAACACAGGTGACAACTGAGTTGAAAGGTGAAGATGATTGACAGATGTATCTGACTGTAGATGACATTGTAGTGATAGCGACCGAGCAAAAGCGAGACCGGATGTTGGCTCTATGTCGACCAAAAAGCGAATGAATAAAAATCACCTCCGCACAGGTGGATTCGCTCAGATGTTCCGGTTGAAAAATAAAAATTAATCAAATATCAAATTACCATTTCGCGAGCCTACACAAATTTTATTTACCAGCCAATGGGAAGCCCAGAATCAAATTCAAGTATGAAATTCCAAACGAGTTTCTGATCCAAAAAGCAGATATAAAAAGCGGAGACAAAAAAAGCATCGTTAGACAGATGGTGATAGGATGGAGTTATCAGTGCCCCCCCCCTTGACTTAAGTCGAGCGGCTACTATGCTGACCTCTTTCTTTCTTCCTGTCTCATAAGTACTTACTGACCCCTTCAAAGACATTCCTCAAAGTACCTACTGACTTGCTGACCTTAGAAGCGGCAACTTCAAAATGAACATCCCCTTACCTACAAGACGCTTCCACACTCCTCAGCCTTTTATCTTTTCAGCATTATATTATTTTCCATGAACATTCGAACCTCCGTTGGACCTTTATTTCAAGTATTATTTTAATTGTAAAAACAATATTTGACATGTATATATATATAAATGTTATTTTATACTCAAATTGCCTTTCTTGATTTCATAATCATTTTATGAATTATAGTGGGCTATCTTCCCACAAGGCCAAACTCCGTTAACCTGCATGGTATACAATTACCCTTTACTATTATGGAATCCTACTACAACTAGAAAAAGAATAAATAAGAGAAGATATACCCCCTGTAATGTTTGGTGTTGTAGACGACCGATGCTTGCTAAACATCGACTACTGTCATCGTGAATTCACAGGATGGATGAGGATTAATGAGAGAGCGAAGACGAACCCTACTAGCATGCTTTGTGTCCTTTCTTATTATATCTTCCCTCGGGATCCGCAGGGGCCATAACCTCTGTGACCCAGAGGTTATTTCCCTTTTTTGGGTCAGGACATTACACCCCCTATAGCATTAATTAAGTGACAGCTGAAAATGCAAAAATGCATAAGAATTTTGGGATTATATGAGTGAGGTTTTTAGCTGAAAACAGAGAAAGAAGAGAGATCCTTGATTGCTGAAGGATTAATTGATTAATGACTACCTGACAGCTTCCTCGTATGTGTGAGATTTCTCTCTGGCTATCCTCCTGCTCCACACAATTGTCACCAACAAAGAATAGAAATATAAAATTATATTTTTACATGTTCTTTGTAGTTTGTCCAGAGAGCTAGCAGCAGTATATAACACTTATTGAAATGGCAGTTTCTACAGATTGTAATGTATTTTTGAAGATTTTCAAAAAACTATTAAAATACAAGGATCTTGAGTATGATACTTAAGAACATCAATAATACCAGTTGTAGTTATGGCCTTTGGTTTCATTGAAAAAGGTTCTGATAGACTCATTGAAGGGATTCCTGGTATCCCATACCTTAAAGAAATATAAGAAATTGTACTCACACACCTTACAAAGGGCCTTATCAATGTAAAATAAGTGTGACCTTAGGTTGTCTATTTTCTTTTATTTTTTTTTTACAAAAATGTTCAGTGAAAAATGTCATGATGCCATTTTTGACATTAGGTTTCTAACTGGGATCCAGAATCAAATGAGTATACTACAGAAATCAAAGATAATAATAATAATAATAATAATAATAATTTTATATTTTGACAACATACATAATATATAAAAAAGAAAATATATATTTCTGTGCATATATTTTCAGCATGGACTATAAACTTAACCAGTGTTAGTAAATATGTTTCCCTAACATAAATATATAAAGATAAGCTATTGTTATATATATATATATATATATATATATATATATATATATATATATGGAATAAGTTTTAAGATTTCCAGAGAAATGCTGCCAATTTGAAATCTTTCACAGAGTTAAACTTCATCAAGAAGTGCATGTGAATTTTCATGTCAAGATTATGTCCAGAGAAAAGGGGTATGCTCCAGAATGCCAGTTTCTCATATATGATGATACAAAGAACAGTATCTGATATAAACTTGATATAGAAATTAAAGCAGAGTGCAAGAGAACTTTGCTTTTATTTAACAGCAATGATGAATGAAAGCACAGACTACCAAATTACTGCACAGCTTTTTCTTTCAAGGAGTTGATAATCTTTGTTTTATGTGCGAAGAATTTGTTGATATCAAGTTATTGATTGGCTGTGCAACTGGATAGAATATTTTCAATGAAATAACAAAATGCATTAATATAAAATTGGAAATTGATTTCACAAATTTAGTATGTTTGCAGTAATAGAGCTGTTTTTCTTTTATAAGAAAAACTTAAGAGATGAATATTCTTCCATCCCTATGTACATCAGCAGGTTTTATGCTGAACAGTTATACAATTCAATTTTTGAAGTTTTCATTGTAAACCAGCATCATTCTAGACAGACTATTCAAAGCTTTTCTTGAAGAGGCAGGTGCTGAATATAGTAACAGTATTACCACACAGAAGTAAGATTGTAAAACCAAGAAAGAGTATTAAAATGTTCTGTAGCTCTGAAAAAGAAAATATCTCAATTTCTAGAAAATTTCTAGAACCAAGAAAGCTTGAAAATGTAATCTGAAATTATGATCTCTTCTTCATGTGTGATACTGCAAATGACCTGAATGCTCTTAATATTCAGCTTCAGGAGAAAAATCATCTAATTTTGCAACTAGTGGATAGTTTAATAGTCTTTACTAAAAAAAAGACATTTTCCTCTTATGTTAGGGCTTAATATTTTTAAGCATACCCAAATCTCTATAAAAAACATTGTCAAAAATGAAAAAAATAGATACATAATTTTTGTCAGTGCTATCAATCTTATGCACCTTATGGAAGGTAACTCTTGTTTTGTTTTTCTCTAAGAAGCATCAGGATTTGTTTTTGATACTTTTATAAGCACTTCTTTAACTTTGGCCCTTGATTGTGTGATAATATTTTTTTTAGATCTTCCAACATGTTATATTTTTGAAATGTATTAGAATTCTACAATATGAAAAAGTTAAAATCTTTGTAATGTTTCTTCAGTTGACAGATCATGTGATATTGCTGAATGAATTTATAGTCTAAATTTTATGAAACAAAAAATAAATGTTGCTGCCTGACATAACCTGTGAAAACATTATGATTAATAATGTTAAGTTATAATAAAACTTTAAAAAACATAGGTCACATGACCAGGGATGCAGCTAAAGAGTATGTGGCAAATTAACAAAAACTAAATCTATACATTTAATACACTCTCTCACACCTGCAAATGTTACTACAAAATCTGGTAGACCTATTCACTTTTGAACATATGTCAAATATTGAAAATATTTCCGAGATAATTCACTGCCAGAGTTCAAGGGTGCTTATAATAAACTGGTTAGTTTTTTCTAAGATGTTTTTACTGATTCTTCTGACTTCTGGTCTAAGAGGATTAATTAGACGTGTAGATGACTTGATTCTGAAATCCAGGTTGTGGTTCTTTAATAAGATAAGCTTTTTTAGCTTGTAATTTACTGGCCTGGTCACTTAGACACAATTTGGCAGTAATAGATTTTCTATAATAGTTAATATTATCTATCAGATCAAAAGTGGTTTTGTCAATTTTCTTATAGCTTTTGCTTAAAGTATTTTTAATTAAGGTTTCATAATTCTTAGGAGATAACTTATAAAAGTTAGTGGTTTTATCAGATTTTACATAGATATTACTGGAGTTATTTATTTATTTATTTATAAAGTCACACACACACACAAATTAATAGAAATAAGTAGCTCTTAAAATGAGTTTGTCATGAATGGACAATGGAAAGAAAAAGTGCTTCATGCCATATTAAATAGCAGAACTTTTCTAAATTATGAATTAAATTTCAGGCACACACTGATCAACCACTACTGTTAGTTTTATGCTTTCATGCAATGTAGCCCCATGTGCAATAGTGGCAGTGGAATGCCATGCTTGGGGTGAGATGATTAAAAAAAAAAAGAATCGTCAGGTGGTTGACAAGTCTAGTGTGAAAATGAGAGCATTTCTTCCCCCAGGCAAACCTGAAATAGAAAAATATGGCTGGCGAATGCATATTATGCACACACCAATCAAACTCATGTGGATGGAGTAAAAGCACCAATCCACCCAAGATCAAATAAAGCACAATTGTGCTCAGCCTCACAAAAAACACAGATATAGTTTAACTGTAAGGCAAAAAAGTGCTTAATGGCACAACAGGAGCTTCTAAACAAAAAACTGATCAATAGAACCAGGCTCCTAAAGTTACCCCAGGTAGAGCTTTCTAATTGCTCAATATTACCTGGGCTTTTTGCAGGTACTACCTTCTTTAACTTGATCACAGATTTTCAATTGGGTTTAGACCAGGACTTTGAGTAGGCCATTCTAAGACTTGAAATTTCTTTTTTCGAACCCATTTTTTTGTGGATTTGCTTTGATGCTTTGGATCATTTTCCTGTTAGAAGATTCAACCCTAACCTAAAGCAAACTTTCTAACAATGGATAAAATACTTGTGTTCAAAATTGTTTTGTATCTTTCAGAGTCATTGTGCTGTCAATATGTACTATTTTGCTCATTCCAGCCCCACAAATCATAAAACTGTTGCTGCCACCACTTTTAACTGTTAGCACCTAATTCTTCTCTTCAAAAGCCATATTAGAAGTTCACCAAAAAAGCTTATCTGACCATAAAACCTTATCCAAGAATGTTTCTTTAGTATAGTTGAGTCATACTTGTTTGATTTTTTTCTAGGAAATCTGCCATGAAAAAGTGTCATTGTTCAGATGTCATCACATTGTAGATATATGCACATTGAATCTGATATTGGCCAGAGAGCCTTCAAGCACTGTAAAGATCACAGCAAGACTCTTCTGAGTTTGCCAAACTAGAAGTCTATTTGCTCTTGCAGTTATTTTTTGCAAATGTTCACTCCTTGACTGCTATGCTCTCATACCAATGGCCTTCCATGGTTGAGATGTGCACCCAAATAGCTCTAATAACATTTTCTAGCCTTCCCCATTAATATAAGCTCTAATTATGCAATTTTTTTAAAGCTTCAAGAAGTTCTTTTGATTTTCACATATTTTTCTTTTAAATTTAGTTGGTCTCTAACTTTTGGATAAACAATGAGTTATATTGGCTGACTGCAGTATATACAGCTTACAAAAAATGGAACACATGTTATTTTAATTTTTATATGGGCACAAAAAATTATTTGCACTGGCAACCATAAAAAACAATAATACAGAGTGCAAATGTAAGAGTTCACTTACTTTTTCACATCTTAATTTTCATTTGTAATTAATATTTTTATTTCAGCTTGATATAATTTTTGAGAGCAGTTGTAATTTGTTTAATAAATGTTTTTTCTTAATGAATAATTAATTTTAGTTCAAAATTTGTTGATTATCTGGAAAAAAGGGACAAATTTTTAACATTATTTTAGAACTTCACTTTTGCACAATATATATATATATATATATATATATATATATATATAGACCTATGGCTGATCATTGCTAGGTACATCATGAAGGGACAGTTTTCCTTACCCAAACTTTTGGAACCTATTATCCTCACAAGAGGCTCAACTTATTCAGTAACTTAATGTGGCCATCTTAAAATCATAAAGCAGAAGAACTCAAATGAGCTGCTTCAACATTATCATGTTTCCTCACTGTTGCTCCAGCTATTACTGATGCTTGTGTGTGTGCAATGCACCTGCATTGGTCAAAAGCAATGTCTACATCACAATCAGTGATCAAACAACCTAAAAAACAGTAAGAACATTTTTGGTTACCTCATATATATATGCTTGTGTGTGCTACTCAATGTTTCATGCAACACCAATTATCAGGTTATAAAGCCACCATCTATTGAAGAAATGCAAAAGTTTTGGGAGAATATTTGGTGCAACTCAAAGGAATATAATCCCAATGCAGAGTGGACCAAACAAGAACAAGAATGAATGAAGGATAAACTCATGGAAGAATGGAGATAATATAACCAAAAATAATCTTAGGCAAGCTCTAACTGAATCCCCAAAATGGAAATCCTCAGAAAATTTGGTTCTGTCATCTGTCATCAATCCATAAAACTTTTGAAAAGTATTAAGGAGAAAGTAAGAGAAGATCTCTGCAGACACATGCATCTGGTGTGAAATATTGAGATGAATTCACAAAATAGAATATCAGCCAATAAACATTTTGGCTGACTCTTTGGTGCAATACAGAATCAACATCCTTAATTTGATCATAATTGGAATTAAGGGAATAAAAATGCTTCTCATTTTCTACTACATGCATCATCCTAAGGCTGATATTAATCGTCTGTATGTGCCCAAATCTGAAGGAGGAAGAGAATTAGTTCAATTAAAACTGTCTTACAAAACTACAACAATCAGACTTCAAAGATATCTTGGAACTACAGAAGAGCGAATGATGATCCGTGTCAAAGAACATGAAAGAAATAAGAAACTTTATTCATTAAAGGAAGCCAAAAATTTTAAAAGGGAATTTCATGAGGATGAAGAACTGCAAATAAACTGTAATACACCTGCTACAGTGGCAAATAACCTAAAAACCAATGCAAAAGCAATGTACCAAATACAAGAATGATAGCAAGATAAGTTTTTTCATGGTCAATACTCTGCCAAACAAGCTGATGAAGACAAACCCTGTAGCCATCAGTGGTTAGATAATGCAGGGTTAAAAGCTGAAACCAAAGGTTTTATTCTTGCTGCACAGGATCAATACTTACTAACTAGAAATTACCAAGCACACATACTGAAAAATTGTCTCAACCCAAATGCAAATTCAGTGACAAATATCTAGAAACAACTGACCCTCAGGTTACAGTGTTAGCATCCAGGGAATATAAAATTTGGCATGATAGAGTGGGCCAATACCTGCACTGGAAAATCTGCAACTTTTGCGGAAAGGAAACTACAAGAAACTGGTATAAACATCATTCAGACCCTGTTACCTGTAACAATTTTATGAATAGAACAATCAAAGTTAATCATCCAGACATTGTATCAAAGACCACAAAAACAGAATGTGCTTTCTTATTGACATGGCAGTCCTTACAGATTGTAATGAATCATTGAAGATCTTTGAAAAACGAATAAAATAAAAGGATAAAAAAATAATAATATTTGTCAATATGGCTCCCCTACTCTGAGAAACAGAAGAAGTCAGAAAAAAAAAAAATGTAATTTTTTATTTTTAAATTCATGTTTCTGATTATTAGTTATTAAACTTTTGAGATCTCATTGAAACAAACTAGATTAAATTATTTAAATTAATGGTATAACTGTTTCTCAGCCCTGCAGAGGAAAATATTATGAAATAAACTAATGCTGAAGAAAAAAATGATGAAATTCATCAACTATAAAATTAGAATTGCTCCTCCTTAAACTTATGACAGCCTTAATTATTTCGGATACTAATTTAATTTCACTTATTTAGATATCAAAGTGGTCCCAAGTTTTCTGAATAGTGTTAATAGATCTTTTCTTATTATGTACCAATTTTTAAAGATTTCCACCATAAATTTTCAAAGGATTTAGATCCAGGCTGTTAGTTTGATATGTCATTCATCTTATATATCTTTCTTGAGGAAAGGCTTTAATGATAATGAATCTTGTCACAGAGCAAAGGGGATTAATATCTTGAAATATGACTTTATCATCACTAAATTTTCTATTAATGAAATGAGAAAAATGTGGTATTCAGAACACATTCCTGTTTCCTTTGAGAACAGGTATTTTCCTAGAAATTTTCTTTTGATTTACTATTAATAACCTCCTTTAATGTCTCACATCTTGTTATTTTGAAAATCATTGAGTATTTCAATGTACACATGTGCATTGACTGTTGAGGTAATGATTGCAATTTCTCTTGGTTATTTAAATGAAAAGTAACCCCATATCATGAATGACTTAGTAAATTTTATTTGTTTGCTTTTGGTAGACATATTTAGATATTTCTTTGGAATGGCAAAAGATAAAAGTTCCAGGATAATCACCTTAGCCAATGAAAATTCTTGATTCATCAGTAAAACCCAAAGTAATCCAATCATTCACATGCCATAAGTGTTTGTTTTTTTTTTTAGCTCACTTTAATTTCATTTTCTCGTTTGTATATTAGTGGTGGCTTTTACTTGACATTTCTATACATAAATCTCATTTTATTCAGTCAGTTTCTTACAGTTCACAAATATTAACTCCTGTTCTAACTAATTTTGTTTGTTGTACATTTTCTATTTTTAAAGCACATTGCTTTGAGTTTTCTGCCTTGATGTCTTTCATGGCCTAACAGAATGTTTTCTTTTTTTTAACTGTTCCTTTTCTTTTATATTTGCACCAAATATTATACACAGCTGACTGGAAAATGTCTTTCACTGCATTCCATTGTGGATTGCCTTCTTAAATGAATTTTACAATCCTTTGCTTTGTTTCAATTCACATTTCTTTTGTTGGAGCCATGTTTATTTTCAATTATATATGATCTAATGCTTGTTTTGCAAGAACTTATCTTTAGACTGATTTGCATATCTATGCTTCTGCTGGTATTTGGTCATTCTATACTTGCTTCCTTAGTATCGGATTATTCCATAATATTTTTGTCTATATGGCATGTTCAGCTGTTAAACATTTTGTATCTTATCCGTTATCTATTGCTGAATAAAAAAATTTCAGTGAACATCCTCTAAGTGAATACTAATTCCATAATTTTTTCCAGGGATTGTTCAAAGATCATCTATAAAGTTCATAAGTTGACCAAGACACTCTTATAGAATTTGACCAAATGAGGTTTATTTTTCAACATAGTCACCCTTACAGTCTACACACTCTTTTCATCAGTGTTGCAGTGTTTGGATCCCATTGATGAAGAATTTTTTATCCTGTTGGTCAAAAAGTCATCAACAGCATCTATGACATTATCATCACTGCGATACTGGTTTCCAGCCAAATATTTTTCATAGTGGAGAACAAATGACCATCAGATGAGTCCAAATAAAAACAATAGGGAGGCTGATCAACCAGTCCTAAACCAAGGTTGCTCATAGTGTCCATTAAAACCAAGGACTTGTGTACTGAAGCATTGTTCTGATGAAATAAGAAAGGCCTCTTTTGTCAGTTTTCCTTGGCATTTGGTCTTGATAACCTTCTATAACTGCCTCAGTAAATTGGCATTGATGAAGTGGCCTTTTTGAAGACAGTCAATAAACAAAATGCCTTTTTCATTTTCATTCCCAAAATCTGAGATCACCACCTTCACTACAAATGTAATGACCTTGGCCTTCTTTGGAATAGGTGAGGAAGGTTGTTTCCACTGCTTCAATTGTCTCTTTGTCTCTGGTTTAACACTGCTGGATTAGGAAACATTCAAGGTTTAGATTTTCCACAAACAATGTCAGATTTTCTTGTGATGTGATTATCCTGGTGCACTTTTAATCAGTTGTCAGAAAACATGAAACCCACTAAGCAGAAACTCTTGTCATGCCAAGTTCATTGTGAAAAATAGTCTCAATAGTCTACTTTCCCCTTCTAATTCTAGGTACCCCTTTTTACAGTGATGATAAAGCTGGAGTGTCATCCTTTAATGTAGCAACCATGTGAGCATGAATGGCTTCAATCCTATATAAAATAGAAGAGCTTTTCAAATTATGAATTAAATTTCAGACGGGCAGTGTCCAACCACTACTATAAGTTTCAGGCTTTTACAGTTGGCAGATGTAGTATATAGTGGGTATCTTATCTATTCCTTTTCTGTTAGTAGTGGGAGTCCGTTCTAGTGAAGGGAGTTGTATATTGTTGCAGGTTAACGGAATTTGGCCTTGTGGTAGATAGCCCAGTATAAGTCATAAAGTGATTATAAAATCAAGAAAAGCAAATTGAGTTGAATATAACATTTATATATAAACAAAGCAATTAATGTTTTACAATTAAAGCAATACTTGAATATAAAGGTCCAACGGAGGTTAGAATGTTCATGGCAATTAATGAGCTGAAAGAGATAAAAGGCTTAGGAATGTGGGGAGTGGAGGTATGTGAGGAATGTCTTTGAAGTAGTCACTCCTGAGGTCAGCAAGTACTTTTGATACAGTGAAGAAGTGATGCGAGGTGAAGGGAGGCGAATGTACTAGCCACTCAACTTAAGTCAAGTGGATATTAATTACATGCTTCTTCTTGGTCTCTGTGTCAGTCTGTCTGACGATGCTTTGTGTCTCCACTTTTTATATCTGCTTTTTGGATCAAAAGCAGCTAGTTTGAGATTTCATACTTGTATTTGATTCTGGGCTTCCCATTGGCTGGTAAATAAAATTCACATAGGCTCGCGAAATGGAAATTTGATTAATTTTTATTTTTCAAATAGAACATTTGTGCAAACTCGGATGCGCACCAACGATTTTTGGTCATTTGACTTCTGGTCGGTATAGAGCAAACATCCGGTCTCTCGCTTTTGCTCAGTTGGTATCACCACAAGTACAAAACCTTTATTCCCTGACTGAGAATGAAAAAAAAAAAAAAAAAAAAAACCCCAACCAAACTCACCTGGAGTGGGGAAAAGCACCTATCAAACCATGAACAAATAAAACACTAAAAACACAATTGTTCCCTCCCTCTACAAAGAAAAACCCCAGATATATCTGGCTGATACAGTAAAAAAGTGCTCAATGCTACACGAACCAATGCAGTCATAGTCCAAGAGCCTAATGCTTTCAAGCAAAATATGTTCAACAGAACTGAACACCCAAAGACATCCATAGCAGAGCTTTCCAATATTAATAGAAATAGGCAGCTCTCAAAATGAGTCCACTGTGATTGCACACCAAAAACAAAATATGTGCAAGGTGTTGAGCATTTTTTCTCTTGGGTGTGTAATCACAATAGGCTACATTGGTTTGTGTAGCATTGAGCACATTTTTACTGTATCGAATCCTGCCAAATGACACACATTTTCATAATAAAAATTTATCGTAAATAATTAGGCCGGTAGAAATAAATATATAATACTGTCTGATTATAAACAGAATATCTACTTAAATATGAGTATCAATCAAAAATAATGTTAAAATAAATCATTATATATATATACACACACAAAGATTATCATGCCACTCCACAGCTTTGTCTTCTCCAGAGTTTGGAATTTAGAGTTTTTCATCTTTTAGATTGGCTGCACCCAAGGCTAGAGAGCTTAGTCTCTCTGCTATTTAATTCCTTTGCTACAGAGAGGAAATGGATTAAGCTTTTTGAAATGTCATTTGTATGAAATTGAATTGCAACAAACATGGTTGCAATTTGAAGTTTCCCATTGTTGAGACTTCTCAGATCACAAAGACATACTCTAATTTTGACTTGTACAATTTTGAAAAAATATTCAAATTAACAATTATTTAAGTATCAGATGTAGGCAAGCTTTTTAGACTTATTTTTAGTAAAGAAGTATTTTTTTCAACACTGAAAAATACAATATATATGAGAATCAGTGTGTGTGTGTGTGTGTGTGTGTGTGTGTGTGTGTGTGTGAGAGAGAAAGAGAGATAGACAAAGGAAGTAAAATATTGTTTACCATTACATTAACCTTGTGGGTCATTTCATGTCAAATTTGGTAGTTTTAAGTCAAGTAATCATTTTTTATTTTATTCTATATCTACTTTGTAGAGAGATGATTTTTTGTTGGTAAACAAATATTTTGTGGAGCTTTTCTTGTGTTTATTAATAAGACCTATTTCCTTAAACAAGTAAGCAAATTAATTTTCTTAATTTGTTCATATCATTCCAAGAAAAAGATATATAGAAAGATTTGAAAATGGTTAATATATAGTCAAACAAACTGACTCAGGTCAGAAAATGTAAAATAAACTAAGATAGGTAAAAATCAAACAAATAATGACAACTTAAATAAAATAATGACAGATAGGTAAAAGCAGGAGTAGAGTGATAAACAAAGCAAATAAAGAAAGGCTGTTTCTTAAAATTATGATCTTTCTAAGTGAAAAATCAGTTATGTAAACAGTTCTAGTGCCATCTGTGGCAGACATTCTGTTGTTAATAATGTTTGGATGCTTATATAGTTATAGGACATATGAACAAAGATAGGTTCATAGTCCATGAATCATGTCTTAAATTTCCTAAATGCACATAAAAGTCTATTAAACTATACAGAAAAAGAGACAAGCAGACAGAAAAGAGAGATTATTTAATATCATATAACTAATTTTACATTAAGAGATAGATGACAAAGACAGGAAGACAGACAGGTAATTGGAAAAAGAAATGGATTAATAATAATGAGCTCTTTACTTACAAGGAAACACTCAGTATTTAATGACTTGTATTACTGTGGGTTGGAATTTCTGAAATCTTTCTCTTAAAAGTCTTCAGAAAAATAAGTTTCTCAAATTCAGTTATCACCTTTTCTAGTGATGATCGGACTCTCCTTTCTAACCTTGTACTTAAAGTAGTGTAGAAAGTCAACATCATGATTATGTCATTATTTTATCTTCTAGTTACACATGCTATCCATTTTTGTTGTTGCTGCTGTTGAGAGTTTTCAAATGATGAGGCTTTTGTTATTTAGCATTGCATTAATTTTATCTGGACTGGTTACAGAGTTTTTACTTTTGTTTACAGAGTATTTTAGTTCAGTCAGTTAAGTGCCATACGTGATACACGCTTGGGCGATCATGTCTCGAAAGAAACATGACTGACTGGGCAGAAGATTATCTTGCAGTAGGTTGCCATTGCTTTCTGCGGTAGTCTGGTTGCCAATCAAGGCTATAGAACTCAGTCTGTCCTGTTATTTAACCCATAACTGGAAGGAATAAACTGATTCATACCTTTCCCAAGGGTATTTGTGCATAAGTGAATGCAATGAATTCAGCTGGAATTCGAACTCAGCTCCCCGATTTCTCATTCTGAGCTGATATCCAATGCACCACAACGCACATCCTAAGTCTTTTAGTTATGTCATAGTAAAGAGAATATTGTATTCTTTACTGTTTGAAGTGAATGGAAGTTTATCTTGTTTCATAATGTTTTTACATTTTTTTCAATTGGGAGTATCCTAACTATGATGTTAAACTGCTTAGACTAGGTAAGAGTCTTTAGCTTTGGATAGCAACTTGTTTAGGAGAAAGAAATCTCTGAAATAAAAACCTCTACACTTACTCTCTGTAGAAAAGGTTAGACTGAACCATTTAATAGGTAATCTTCCTACAGATGATGTCTTGATAAAAACACTGAGTTTCCAGTTCCCTAAACTGGTTGGTGTTAATAAGGGCATACAACTGTAAAACTCATTCCAATATTACATAATGGTTCAATTATGCATTAGTCACAAATATGTTAACAGTCATCGATGAAGGCTCTGCATGCAGTATGGCTGATGTCAGTTTTGAGCAATGCCAGATTGTTAACCAGCAATCAGGAATCACAGATGCAAAGATGTTCAGATTAGGAAGTCTGAATGTTTGTAATCTGAGAAATTAGACTGGTTTTTGAGACATTGACCAGGAGGAAGGTTGATGTGCATTGCATACAGGAAATAAGATGGAAAGGTGTATCAACTAGGCTGATAACTGGGAAGAATACTGATTACAAGATGTTCTGGTTTGGAAATAACTTGGGTTTTGGTGGTGTCAGGATACTGGTTGCTAGGAAGTAGTTTGATAAGATCTTTGTTGTAAAACATGTGAATGACAGGTTAATGATGATAAAGCTACTTATTAGCAAGCATACAGAAGCTGCCTGTGGTTAGACAAGGGGACCATCCAGGCATAGGGTAACTTAGTGGTGGAATGTCAATGTTGACACAGCAGTGAAAGAAAAATTTTGACTTTGGTAAAGTGGAAAAGAAGGTGGTAGCAAGGAGAACTACCTGGAAGCTAAAAGAGCTGCCAAAAGAGCAGTTAATGATGACAGCAGCAGCAGCAGCAGAAAAAGAGAGATTTGGAGATATTTTAAAAAGGAAGGATGACAGAGCAGAAGTATTTAAGAAGAGAGAGATTTATGATGCAAAGTGATCAACAGAAGAAGAGATATTTGGAGATATGTTGAAAAGGAAAGATGATATTGCAGAAGTATTTTAGATTGCTAAGCAAATGACCGCAACAAACCGAGATGTTGTTGGTGACAAACACACGAGGAATGATAGCGATTTAGCTACTTGCAATCAAGAAAAGCATTTGGCTTAGAAAAACACTATCAGAGACTGCTAAATGAGGAATTAGTGAAGTCTGCGAAAAAAGATGAAGGTAAGGCATCTGGGACATCAGGTGTAGTATCGGACATCTTGCTGACTTCTGAGACAAATCTTTTTAACCAAATCATTGTAGAGATTGATCACCGAAGTTAAGCAACGTTGAGCCTGGTCAGTACTTAGATGGGTGACTGCTTGGGAATACCAGGTACTGTAAGCGTTTAGTGATGGATGTGCGTTGTGATGCAGTGGATATCGGCTTGGAAAGAGAAATCAGTGAGCAGAGTTCGAATTCCAGTTGAATACCCTGCATTCACTTAAGCACTGGTACCCTTGGGAAAGGTATTAATCCAACCCATCCCTCCAGTTATGGGTTAAATAACAGGGTAGGACTTGGGGACCCTGCCCTTAAAAACAAATCCCAATGAATCTTGGTGCTCGAAAAAAGAAAATATTATTAGACATAAAACTTATATAAAAAACAATAAATTGTTGAAAGAAAAAGCAATTACCAGCAATAAATAAAATTTAGTTGGCAATAAGTGACCCGCCGAGGTTGATATGCCATAAAACAAAAACAACCAACCAACCAACAACATTGTAGAGAACTATCAGAAGATTGGAAACAAAGAAATACCAGAAGATTGGATCACTTGTGTAATTGTAAATTGTTTTAAGAATAATAGTGAGGTCACTGACAGAAGAAACTATAGAGGGTTGAAGTTATTAGAACACATGATGAAGGTCTTTGAAAGAGTTATAGAACAGTTAGGTAAATGATAGCCATAAATGCAATGCAGTTTGGTTTCATGCCTGGTAAAGGTACTATGGATGCTATATTTATAGCATGTCAACTGCAGGAGAGATACCTTGAAAAGAAGAAAGCTTTATTTTGTCTTTGTTGATCTGGAAAAAACATTTGATTGAGCCCCTAGGGGCATCATAAAGTGGGCTATGAGAAAATTAGGCATTGACAAATTGTTAATAAGTTCAGTAATGGCCATGTATAGGGATAGCAATAGTGGGATAGAAATTAACAAAACTGGAAGGATAAGTATGGTATGAAGATCATCAGGGATCCTATTTGGAGTCCTTTGCTGTTTATTATTGTTCTTGAAGCCCTTTTGAGATAATGTAGAAACAATCCACCTTGGAAGATGTTATGTGCTGATGACTTAATTATCAAAGAGAGTTTGGAAGAATTAGGTGTGAGATATGCTGCATAGAAAAATAAAGAGAGTAAAGGGCTTAGGGTGAATTTGGCTAAGAGTGAGGCGATGATTAGTGACATAAACTGGTCTGACTTTCACCCCAGAAAAGCACCCATGTGAAGTTTGTTGTGTTGGTTCAAACACCATTTTTCTGCAATTATTGTACTCACTGGGTGTACAATGGTAGATTAGTCAATGTGGTGAATTTCAAATGTAGAACTTGCCTAACCCACCAGTCACAAATGATGAAAACAAAAAATTGAGCTTGATAATGTTGAGTATGAGGTTATCGATCAGTCTTGTTATCTTGGTGACATAGCAAGTTAAAAATCCCATCTAAGATCAGGTTGGAAAAAATTAAGGGATCTTTTACCTCTTCTACCATCTTGAGTATTTTGGCATAGGATATATACAGCTTGCATTAGAAGTGCTACACTATATGGTAGTGAAACCTGGTCACTTAAAGAAGTTGATATTAGCAGAATTGCTTGAACTGACATATAGATGGTATGGTAGACATGGAATGTCAGTCTTAGGGATAAAAAGACCATCAGAGGAGTCAAGAAATAGGATTGGCATTGCCAATATAACAGATGTTATGCGTCAAACAAAACTTAGAGGATTTGAGCACATTGAGAGAATGGACATAAAAAAACCAGCAATTATAGGGTTATTGAGGTTGACAACTAAAGTGGGACAGGTAGACCATGTAAAACATGAACCCAGCTTATCAAAGATGATTTAAAGAAGTTGAGATTACTGCTAGGCCTTAAAGAAAATCAGGTGGCCTGGAAAAGAACCATCAAGAAAACCCCATCCAATCTACACTAACATGGAAACAGACTTTAAAAGATGATGATGATGATGATAGTGTGTAGTGATTTGTTGAAGAGTTTCTTTGAAATTCTGTTGCTATTAGGTTAGCTATTTCTTTTTTTTTTCCCCCATTTGTTTTGGTTAATTGGACTGCTGCAGTTTATGATGGTTTATTTATTGGGGTTTTGATATTTAGTCTAGAGATATAGTTTTACCAAAGATCTCTTTTGGATTTGTTTAATTATACAGAGTGCTTTTGCTTGAAGTTTTGTAGGTTGATTTTGGTTGTGTTATTAAGGGGAGAGGTTTGTATAACTCCAACACACTACTTTAGTGCATAATTGAGCAAGGTAGACAGTTGGAGAGGCCCAATCCAAACAGCCAGCTGGTCATGTCAAGACCAAAGTCAGACTAACAAAACAAACAAAATACACTCACATTTGGTAAACATTTTCAATATTGAACATAAGGTTAACTTACTAAGTTGTGGCTGTAGAATCAATCAGACTGGGAACAAAGAAATCTGACATAGCTGTTTCAACATCTGAGGAAAGTCCATACATGGGTAGGCAATCACAGATATAATCAGTGCTTGGAACCCTACCCACATTTGAATGTGCTAGTAATGTAACCCCAGAGGAACGAGGCAAATGATATTTCTTCTCTCATCATCTCTCCACTCCAAGGTGGGAGAAGAGCATGGCTGATGAATAATAATAAATAAAATATAAGCACAAAAAAACCAAGACACTACACATTGATGTAGACAAAAAAATCAAACAAAGAAAAATATTTTGAATTTCATACATTAACCGATAAACTAATAACAAAGTTGTCATCTTTTGTAATAGAAAACGGTATGGAATATATGGAAATAAAGTTTAGTTTTTCAAAAGTTTTGTGTTGAAGTATTACTTTTAAACACCATTCTTGCTCATTCTGATCTTGAGAAAAACAGAACATATTATCCTTATTATAATTATTATAGTTACCATGGTAACCTGTTACACAGCACTTTTTGACTGTTTTTGAGAAAGGTTTTAAAAGTGAAATTGAACAATATTAACTGTTATTTTGTAAAGATTTTAAAGTATGAAGGATTTGAATTTAGGAATTGAATATTCAGAATCTAATGTGTGGAATGTATGATTTATACATGGGAATTTTAGAGTTCAGGAAATTAAATAAATATAGAAAGTAAATAGAATTTTAAAATCTATACCAACACAGGTTAATGTAGCTTTAAAATCATCTAAATTACTTGTTAATTGCCTTCCATCTTAAAATAGAAGTATACAGTATATTTTCTGAGAATAGTGGTAAAAAAATAAAGTTAAAATTACTAAATTTAATGACTAACTTTATGTAACAAAATTCTTAATTAGAATTTTTATTAAATTTGCAGTAGAAAAAGTTGCATATTTTATCTACTTACAAAGGACAGTAACATTAAAATTAAATATACTTTTCAAAAAATCAGGTCCAAGAGAAAAAAAAAAATGATTCATAAAAATTTCTTTACTCATAAAATAAATTCAATATTAAATTCAATTCATTGTTATAGAAAACAATATTAACTTTATGTAATAAAATTTTTAAGAATGGCATTTCTTATGATATGAAACAGAAAGAATTATTATTTTATGATTCCTGGTATTACTTGGTCCACAAATAATATTTTACAAACTCATACAAATCCAAGTAAAAAAGATGCAAGACATGGAATTGAAACAATCAGCAAGTGATAAATGTATTTAAAAATGTTTATAGAAAAAAAGAGTAAAGAAAAGAACTTCATTTTTGAAGTCACCGATAATTCAGCACCATTTTCATTTGATGTTTCTGAAGTATTTACATGCCAGGTGTTTTGTGGGAGAAACAAAGTGCAAGTTATTACTATTAAAGTTAAAGGAAAAAGTGAACAAACCTTTCAAAACTTGTGTTGCCTGTAATTTTAGTCAAAGGCAGTATAATCCAATACAGTTTAAAATAGTTCAACTGTATTGCAGAAATGTATTGTTTTTTTTTTACACTGTTACACTTTATTTTAAAGAACAGTTGTAAAGTACTAAACAAAATATACTAAATTATGACAATAACTTTGTGATTTCTTAATAAATTATTGTATTAAATTAAATATATATTATTTTAAATTCTTAATAAATGTATTCTTGTTCATTAATTTTGAAGTGCTAAAAGTTACATTTTTTTCTTGCATTTGTGAATGCTTGTAAGAAAGAAAAACAAATTCATAAAATAATTTTATAATCCATATGTTGATTGTTTTAAAGAACAATATTATAAAGAAAAACATCAAGTTGAAATTCTTAATGACATTTTTCATTAGTTTTGTTCCAAACACCTTTACCTTTCTTCATAATAAACATAAAACTAAAATTAAGTTCAATGAAAATGAAATAAATAAGTGTACTTGAGTGTCTTAAATAATAAACTAAGTTAATTTTAAGGTAAAAAAAAAAAAAAAAAAATTATTGCTTAAACCAATTTTAGCAAGAAACTTGTCCCACTTTCTCTTGTCAAGTGAAAAGTTTGCAGGCCTCTTTTGTATTCAACTTGGGTTAATAGTATTCCCTGAAGTCTGTGAAAGGTGGAGGCCAGGGGACTATATAATTTATATAGTCACTAAAATACCCATAAATTTAAACTTGATCTTATACCGAATTTGCATTTTCAGGGAGACAAATTGTAACACCGTATCATGACCCCACTGGATCAACGAACTCCACAAGACTGGCCGTTGGTCATTTATGGTCCAGTATTACAGGTTAGACACAAGTCTGATTCCTAATGTCAATTCAATGCCACCCTCCAGCCATGTGATTTTTGATCCTGGAGAGCAGTTATCAGATCGTAGAAATCTAAAGGTCCCTGATGATCTGCCTGCGAATTTGTCAGGTGAGAATCAAGTTAACAGAAAAATAAATATAACCAAATTGGTTCGATTTTGGGAAGACAAAAGTTTTTATAAATACAAACAAAAAAATCCTTGTAGCAAAAAGTTGAATGTCTCTTGTATATGATCTATAACCAAACAAAACAAAATACTTCAAATAAATTCTGTAAAGGAGAGATGTGGCTTTCCTTTAACCCTTTTTGGTTCATTCTTAGCAGAACTACTCCAACTATGAACATTTCTGTTGTCAGTGGTAGTAATATTAGTAGTAGCAGCAGTGGTATTTAAATGTTAGCGGAAGTAATTTGTTTCTTCGTATCAGCAACACACACCACGGATGTTTTTCTTTCAACCTATGATGTCACTCAAGTCAGTTTGACTGCATTTGAAGATAGTCAAAACCCTAACTCCTCTTCTGGCAGACCACTAATGACCCAATCTCGGACCCAAGTACATGCTCGGCAGCCCACTACCAACACCTAACAACTTAGGGTCTGCCTTTTTGAGAAAAACGTGATTTTATTGAGATCACGTGATCTGGCTGTAACCCATCTGACACTTTCAAGACTCGTAACAAGCATTTTTATTATTTATCCATCTTGCCCTTTGCAATGTTTATAAACAAATCTTTGCCAACCTAATTTGAAATTAAAAATCTCAAAAGATGACACTTTCTTTCACTAGGTGTTTTGTTTTACGGCATATCCACCTTTAAGATTACTAACATTATCATTATTTCAGTAGTGATATCACTGCTGCCACATCATAAATTAGATGTATTTCTATGATAAAACCCTGAAACAAAAATAAATTCCTACGAAATTATTTTAAATCATAACAAGAAGCAGACAAACCAATCAAACTAATGTCATAGCAACATAACAAAAGCTGATAGACTATACATATAATATTGGAGAAAGTTAATATTTAGAGTGAAATAAATATTTAAAAGAAGATAAATAAACAGAAAAAACAAAAGATTTATTCTTAAGAAGGTTAAAGAATGAAAAAGAAAAAAAGTAATGTAAAGTTTTATAAAGGCTTGCCAAATTTAGGGATGAAGTATAAATCCACCAAAAAGCTTTTGTGGTTGTTGTTGGAATGTGATGAACTTATGAAACTTGGCATATTAGTCTCCTGTCTTGATCTCTTATTTTTATGTCTGTATTTAGCTTACACCAGACTGCTACTTGGTTGAATCTTGATCAGGAACTCTCATTAATACTTACCAACCATCTAAAGGCGTCCTATTAATAAGCAGATCAGATTGTTCTGCAAAGTTGCGCACAAGGTTTGTTTTGAGTGGTTTGGTGTTGTTGCAGTTGCAATAGGGGATAGGAATGAAGAGAACCGACCAAATAACAGTCACTACGAGCACATTGTGTATTGGTTAATGATCAAAAGCAAACACTTAACACAACATTGAAGTTCTGATTTGCAGTTGCAAAAAATTCACAAGAGACTGACACATTTACTAAAAACAATACCATGTGTAGTGGCATTTGGGGTGGCAGTACTGCCTTAGCCACTGAAACTGTGTTACCTCCCCTGGTTGGCGACTGATGAGGATAGGGTAACACATTTTATATATATATATATATATATATATATATATATATATACACACACACACACACACACATACACAAATATATCTGTAAAAAGACAATATGAATAAAGACAAAAAAAAACTTTTCTTAGTCCATTTGCTTTGTCCTCTGATGGACTTTAGAAGCAAATTTTGTAAAATAAAATCCTTGCATTTTTCTTGATAAAGTTCAGCAGGGGATGAAATATTTTAGGTAAGAAAAATTTTTCTTTTGTTTTTATTTTCACACACACATATAACCTGTGATGTTATTCATTTGTCAAATTTCTTTTCTGTACTAAGTTGCCAAGTGTATGACTTATTGTAGCACTCCATATTTAAAAAAGAAAGAAATGAATATACCTATCCATAATGGTTCTATCTAGACAGCAAATTCTCATTTAAACACCTTTTTTGGAAAATAACCGTATGTCTTTTTTTTTAATCAATTTTTCTTGTTGAATTAATTTTGTATCTTGGTACTGAAATTATAAAAACTATCCACAGTTAATGATCTCTTTCTTTTGATTTGACTTAACTTATTATCAAGAAGGAAAAAAAATTAAATGAAATTGTTTAGTGATAATGTACATCTTTGTAAAGATTAATTGTAAGTTTCTATGTTTGAGATGTCATATGAATGTTATTTTAAAACTTTATGGTATTCTATGAACAAATTGTGAAAATTTAAATACATCTTTGTAAGTGCCTTCTTGGACTTTCTAGAAAAATATGTAAATGTCTTCTTTGAACTTAAATTTTAGTTTTGTTTGTAATAAATATTTGTGCATATTTACTCAGTTGTAAGTGAGAGAACACTCATTCATTTTTTTTTTTTTTGCAAAGCATGTACAACCAAGGTTTGCCAGCTTCCCTAAAGTCCAGATTTTGTTTTTTGAAATTTCTAAATTTTCCCAAAGTTCTTGAAATTCTGTAGGTAAGATTAGGAAGCAAGTGATGAGGCAAGTGATTATGATCCCCCCAAAAAATGAGTTTGCAATCAGTTTTCTTTACATAATTAATAAACTGCTGGATACTTTTTTTGACACAATGATATAACAATCTCATTGTGTTCAAAAGATATCCAGCAATTTATTAATAATGAGAAATAGCCAACCTCAAGCCAGAGTGTTCTTGTCCACTTCAAAGTATTTTCAGATTTTAAATTTTAGATGCAAATTTGGAATTGCCATCACCTTTTTTTTTTTTATAAACATGTATACCAGATAATGGGATATAAAGGTTAGATGAGATTATCTTGGCCAATCTTTATATCCCTACATATATATTTGAACATTTGTATACAAAAATAACTAAATATATCTTTGTGTTTATAAACAATTCAGTTGTGAGTATTAATTATATGGATGAAAAATTTCACTGATCAACTATGTTATTACACAGATTCATCATTATTGAATATAGCTTTTTTAAAGTTAGTGAATTTTATTAATTTATTAATGTGTGTGTGTGTGTGTGTGTGTATAATTGTATCTTATTTTCAAATCTGATATAAAATAATGTAGAATTATTAACTACACATACTTAATTTGAGAATATTGCTTAAACAGAATATGTACAGAGTTCCCAAATTTGATGAATCAGTGCCCAGTCCTCTGGTGGTTGAATGGATAGAGAAGCTGGAATTTATTTGCAGGCTATGTGTAGTGAAGTCTCTGGTGTAAGTGATCCCTTTGAAACTAATGAACAGTGCATTTGCTGTCTACCAGCAGATGGATGATGAAGCAAAATTGTGTTGATTTTATGACCATAGTTTTGTTGTTAATATTAAACAGCATTCAAAGTTTCTAAAGATATACAACTTGACTATATTGAGAATATATATAGATATGAAAATGTTAGCATATAGTACCAAATAGAAAAATCTGGCATTTTGAATTAGGCCCAACTCAGTAAAAACCTTGTAACTCAGGCCAGTCAGAAATACACAACAAAACTTTGTACATATCATGCCATAAGGCAACAAAAAATAAGTTTTTTGAGAAATTAAAGGTCAAATTATCTTATTTGACCTTTAAACAAAAATAAATAGATCTATCCAATTATTTTAAAATGATATACAATTTAGCTTTGGAGATTAAAAAAAAAAACAAAAAAAAAAAACAACTGGGATATTGATAATTAACCTTTGTGACTTAAAAAAATTCACCTTTTTGTCAAAAGTCAAAGGGTCATATCTCGAGAACCCTTTAACTTGTAAAATGGGTAGCATTCAATTTGTATCATGAAGCTCTATAAGTGTACAAAATTTGAAAAAGATCTGTGTTGGTAATGATCAGGCCCTAGATTTGCGATGGAAATTTGTTTACATATTTTCTTATGTATTTTCTTTAACAAAAAAAAGTCTTCACCTTGTTTGAATGATGAAAAACAGCAACAATATCTGTTGAAGGCAGTATATTGGTCTGCAAACAAAGTGGTGACCTATGACAATGATGCAGCAACAAGTAATTACTTGATGTGAAACTGTCCACTATTGCTTCAAATGAAGACAGCCAAGATGTTGGTCAATACATCAACCACCGTACTCCAGGTATGCTTATAGAATGAAGTCAACTCCAGAAACTGATTTCTGCAGTTTTAAGTGATATTCGACCTCTGGGGAATCACCTCCTAGAGATCCAGGTTTGCCAATGTGGTACAAGCCCTACCATCAACCCTAATGGACATATTTGAAAATGTCCTTGAATCAGAGCCATATATGCATTTGTAAAGTGCAATTATAAAGATGATGGGACACATCAACAAAGAGTTGCTCCATGAACCTTTTATTTACACCAGTGGAGGTGGTGGCACCCGGTCCCAGCTACTCTTTCATAACAGCCTGCATAAAATGCATAAATGATCTGCATAAAAGTATACTCTGATAATTTTTGAACATCTATGCAGATGATATGATGGTATATGAATTCACCTCCAAAACCTTACATTACCAGTGCTTGGCAGCTGATCTCTCTAACAGCTTAGTGAGAAGGGGGAACTGGCTGGTCACATCCAATTGCCTTGAAAACCAAACTTCTGTCCAGAATTCTCAATTGTGATGAACAGGGAGGCCCTATACCTTGAGCACCTATTGGGGCAAAATTAGCCCAAACCTAAAGTGGAACTTGTATATACAATCCATTGATGAAGATACTGGAAAAATGGCTGGTTCCCCATACTGCCTCAGTAAGTACTCAACTGACCTTGTTATTCATTACAAGAACCAGATCAGGCCAACATTGGAGTAGTGCTGCTATATATAGGCAGGAGCTACTGAATCTTCCCTTTTCATTCTTAATAGTGTCCAAAAGCATCTTCACATCCTTGTAGGTGACATTATTTTCCACCTTACAATACTTGTTAGTTTCATTAGCCATGCTACCGTCATTCTCTTTGTATTCTTTCAGGCAAATGCTAGCTTCACTTGAGCAGCTTTTTACCATGATCACTACCTTGTGGAAGTGACTCTCAAGAGGATGCTTCTAATCTTAACTTGTTCAAGTATAGAGTTAATCATTATCTTTCCTACATATATTTGCATTAGCTGTACCTCTTACTCTAACCTTCAAGTGGCCATTGTGTCTTGTACAAGGTGAACATCATTGTTAAAAGAAAAATATATTTGTACAAAAGCAAATGCAAGAGATCAGCCTGGAATTTGAAATCAGCTTCACTAGTTCTATTTTCCATACTTATATACATTACACAAACATCAAATTTAGAATTTAAAATGATATATACATTGGAATAAAAAAAGTAACAATGAGATGAACATAAAAAATTTAACATGTTTCATGTAAGAAACAAGATAAATTATATATTCATAAGTGGAAATATACAAGTAAATTAGAACTCATTTATTTGGTGAAAGATCTCATGTGACAACAGGAGATTGTTTCATCTGACAAATGAATAAATTTAAAGCTTTTGCCTACTTTCAAAGCTAGGTGATGTGATGTGATGATTTTTGTACCAAATGTCAGATATTTAAAAGAAATTTAAAGGTATGTAAAAGCCTTTTTTGAAACATAGTATTGAACTCAGTGTGTGAGGGTCTAATGATTTATACAAGTGCTGACATTCCTGTACATGTGAAAGTTTTTAATGATTTTCATTTATTTCACATGAGCTGTCTAAAACAGGCATAACAAGAGAAAAACCTTTTAAATTAAGTGTTTAATGGTGTATTACAAAAACTAAATAGCTTTAGCACTGTTGGTTCCAACCTCAATGACTACAAAACACTTTCTTTCCTCAATTTCCTAGCCAATAAGATTGTCTTGATCTGTTGTATCTTGAAGTCAGATCACTATATTCATTTACATGAAGTCAACCCCAATTCTTAGTTTGTGAACTTTTTGTCATATTACTGTTGGTTTGTCTCATTACTGTTAATTTGCATTGCATATATTGCTTACTTGCTTTATATTATCTTTTGCACTGTTCTTTTTGTCTTATTTCAAACTGTCATGTTTGTTGCACAGTTCTGCCATTTATTTACATTTAACCATGGCCACTCATTCTACAGGAACAAATTTGGATTAGACTCAATATGGATTTAAATGTTGATTGTATAAAAAGTTGTATTTTTATACAAGATTGTGAAAAAAAAAAAAAAAAAAAAAAAAGTTCTTTTTTTTTTTTCAAAAAATTGAGTATTTTTCTCCTTCACTTTAATTGCTTTGTTCTCTCTATTATGTTGGGAAAGTAAGTAAGCATTGGAGATTAGTTATGAACATACAAGCAACAATAGTTTTAATGAAAATACAAACTAAGTGCATAAAATCAAAGTTTCTTGATTATATAGAAGAAATTAAGACAAATTGAAGGCAAGAGAAACATTGAAGGAGAGTTGCAGCAAGTAACCCATTTTAAATGAATGGATGGTAGAAGAGGTATAAAGAATGTGCATTTAGTTTAAATGTGACCACATAACAGTGATGCAGCAATATCTCATTTGCTATCAGGTACTTTACCATAGAGCAATGGTTAGTAATCTTGTCTGCTAGTGTTACATTCATATTTTATTTCCAATAATGTGAGAAGCTAATCATTAAAT
>JBBBDQ010002170.1:787500-840000 GCA_037127315.1 Ascarosepion bandense | reverse complement strand
GTGGCTAAGGAGTTCAGGACTTAAGGCTAAGACTGAGGAATTTATGTTTGCTGCACAAGATGAGAGCCTGCTTATATGATGGATGTAAGTCTGTAAGTATAAACACAGGCGCATTTGTATGTATATATGTGGATGTAGGGACATGTAAGTGTGTGTAGATATAAATAAGTATACGTGGATGTGTTAATATGTGGGGTTACACACATATATATGTGTATCCATGAGATTGGGATATATGACTTTATGATCAACATCCAGGAAAGATGACCTCTTCATGATGGGGAAGGTCAATACATGTACAGATTTACTGTCAAAAATTCCAAAACAGTTGGAAGCAGAATCTTTGAGATTAGCACCAGGAGTTGATGACAGAGCTTACCAAAATACAGGTGATCAATTCACATAGGTCGAAGGACAGGGCGGACCCAACACTTTATTACTAATCCTCACTGGAGAGATATATGAGAAAGTTAGGACAGTGAAATAGCAGCCCTTAGAGCAAAAATAGAGGAAGGTGACACTTTCAAGTATGTAATGAAGAGATGCTATATTACCTTGATAAGGAATGAAGAAATAAGGCTCAGACTGTTCATGCCTGCTGAGTTGAGAGTTAAAACATTAGGACAATGTCATAAGATGAGCCACAGAAATTGATAAGGTCTATGACTTAATAGATAGAAACGATTATTGGTCAAGGTTATATAATGAAGTTACAAGCTATGTGCCAGGTTGTTTGTTATGTCAAGCCTTGTGAGGGCAGATCTTTAAAAAAAAAAAAAAAAAAAAAAAAAAAAAATCAACAGGATATATCAGGCATGTATAATGAGATCATTAAAGCAAATCTCTAAATAATGAGATTTGTAGATTGGCGGAGACATATGCTATACCCGATAAGAAAGTTCAAACAGTGATTTGATACTGATGAAGAGATTTCTTCAATATGGAGCCCCAGTGCAGCTGGTCATGGAAACAGACCAGAGATTATGAACAAGATAGTGAGCAAAGTATTGGCAAGAATGAATACAATACATGTAACATGTCTCCATACCACTCACAATGTAATGCAAATATTCTCTGGAGCAGGAGACTTCAATAACAGAATTTCAATGGAAAGTTATTTAAAAGAAGTTGAACTGCTACAGACATGTGGAAAAAGAGCAGTAGTCCCTATCATTGAGAAAGCATCAAGTGTTCTGTTTGGAACATTGTCAAAAGAAGATGTTAAAATTATAAGGAGGAAACTGAAGGAAGAGAAGAAGAGTCATAAAATTTTAGCTCTAGTGACATGGGAGAGTGTATCAATACTGAATATAATGAGATTAGAACTGGTGAAAAACAGAACAAGTATAAATTGCTTAATAAGTATGTAAGAATTAAAACAAGTGGCAAATATTTCTGAAGCCATAGCAACTAAATTACACAAGTACTTTTGTATTTTCAGTTATTGACAATTAATAATAAGGTGTACCAGATTTAGCCAATCCCTGATTTTATTAGAGCATGTGAGAGCTCAGCTAGATAGATATGTTATCATAGGGACATTTGTCTCCCAAGTATACTGACTTGTCCTCTTGAAGGAGTTACTATTAAAAATAAAAACCAAGTTACCTCATTTAAGATTGCCAGTAGATTACACCAAAGAGTTAAAGAACTATTACAATGCATTTTATTACTTTGTTAGACAATAATAAAATGTGTTTAGTTTTGTTATATATTATTAGATAATACTTTTGAGATATATAAAGTAATTAACTTACCCCCTAATTTGGTAGGAACAAAGTTTATATTACTGATGACAGAAGAAGCACGGAAATGCTTTGGGGATGTGTGCCTCATTAAGTTCATTTATGTGACAAGAGTCGCAGGTTTTGTGTGTTTGAATTAAGGGGGATAAAGAGGAAATTAAAGAGAATTGTCTAGCGTAAGTATTGACAAATACAGTATTACCAGAAGCTATAAGTATATCTGATATAGTCTGAGCAGATGCCACCAAGAGTGAGATTGATTTGTCTAGGTTATGTAAGGGGTGGACACTAGAACAATAAAGATAGATCAATCATTGTCTTTGACAGAGGACAAAATTATGGGAATCACTAATTGAAAAATGACCTGAAATTACATTAAAGGAAATGCCAAAATTGTTCAAATCAGTAGAGTAAATTAGTTTAGATTAACTGAAAGAAAAATTAATGACTATGAGAGAAAAGAGTACAATTGGAGAGAATCCAGGAACCATAATTAATTTGTAAGCCATGTTAGGCAGCTTAATAGCTATGATAGTAGCAATATAGAAGCTGAAAAAATCATAGGAAGACAATTCACAGGTGTTGGTGAGTATGAATGAGAGAGGGACACCATTTCGTGCTTTTTAATGAGGTAGATCAAATTCAAAAGGAAGAAGAATCTAATGAGTTCAGTGAGAGAACTGGAAGTGACATCAACATCTGTCAAAAGAAAATCAAAACCCACTTTTGTGGAGAAAGGAAAATTGGCAAAGAAGGTCAAATCATGAAACCAATAAAAGTGTATTGATTGAAACAAAAGTAAGGAGCTGTGAGCCCCAATATGAAAGTGCATGATCATTTCCCAAAAAGGTGGCGAGGACATTTTATTTCTAATGTATGTTTAGTAGAAGCATGAAGAACATTTTTGGTTGACTTTTCTCTCACTCCTAAGGGAACACAGGGATATCATATACAAGTAAATGACAAAAAGGAAATGAAGTGATGTGACACTGAGGCCATAAAGTGGTTAATATTAGGTATGAGATGGAAGAATCACAAAGTGGTTAATATGGAGTATGAGCTGAAAAACAGAAAAAGAGTGGAAAACATTTTCCGTAGTAGTAGGACTTTTCAGGATGATCAGGGTTTTCTCACCCTTATGAATTGGGATTATGCAACAAGAGCTTGTTTATATATACATATATATATATATATATATATATATTGAGGGTATGACATAGGGTGAAACAAATTGGGAAATAATTTTATCTCTTCCTTGAGAATTTAAGAAAACAAATATTAACAATAAGAGATAGGTTTGGATTTTTGCTGATGAAAATGAATTGGCAAATTTAAATGAGAACAAACCCTTCTTAATGGTCAAATCTATGATAAGGTATAAATTATGAAAGTAAGTCCTGTCGATGGTAGGCAAGAGAGTGGTCTGGTTTATATTTACACTGGATAGAGAAGAGCCAAAGGAAATGAAAAGGAACCAGAGATTAAAAAATTAATGGCTGCAATAAAAATGCCGGCCTTGGGAAGTAGACTTATGCTAAATGCTAAGAGGATAGAATTTAGCACCACTTGTATGGAGTGATGGCACAAAATGTAAAGTGAAGCAAGTTGAAATTGAGGGAAAGAGTGATCCATGATTCCAAGGAAGGCGAATATTTCTCCATATTTGGAAAGTTGACTAAGTGTAAGAATAGGGGACAAAGAACCCTTGCTGGGAATAATGTAAAAATAGGGAAATCAGCTCTCAGAACCTGTCAACACCATGCTGGTTTTGGGCTGCAGTGCATATAAGCAAATAGCATTGAGAGCTTGATAACATGTGGCAAATTCTTGCGTTAGGGCCTCTGGAATCCACGTCAGATGTTGCCAGATCTGAACTTTGAACCTAGCTTCCCTAGAGTTTTTGATGATGCCTAATGTCACTATGGAGATTGTGGGAAGGGTTAATTTTTGTTGTACTGAGAACTACATAAACCAATTGAAGATTTAGTCAACGATTCTTTGGTTTTTATTTGTGAAG
Organism: Ascarosepion bandense; assembly: GCA_037127315.1. NCBI lineage: Eukaryota > Metazoa > Mollusca > Cephalopoda > Sepiida > Sepiidae > Ascarosepion > Ascarosepion bandense. The sequence goes on along the minus strand of JBBBDQ010002170.1, from coordinate 836,238 downwards.
ATAATTCTTCACGTAATATAGCTGATATGATTCAAACCAGCATTTTGGTTACTATAACATTCAATCTTCCACTACTCTGAGATCAAAAACATGGGTAGAGTGGGTGTGAATCAAAGCAGCCAGTGGCTAACAGCCAGCTTGGATCAGTTAACACTTTGACCAGCACAGGGTTAACCCATCTGAGAGAGAATTGTTTCACAGTGCATTAAACCTCCAATTTCAAAATATTCAATGGAGAACTAAAAAGAAACAAGGTATTTTGAACTATTCTGATTGAAGGAATGTTCATTTACAGCTTGGCTTATCCACAAGACCTTGTACTTAGCATTATCATAGAATGTTTTACTTGAAGATCTGTCATCATTCTTAAACAAGTATAGAATTTGTCAAAATGGCTCTGCATTTCTACATGTGCTCTCTTAAAAGTATCAAATACACAACTTCTGTTCAATAACACAATAAAATGGGAGAACAAGAGAAAAAGGTTTGAAGAAAAACTAGAGAGTATATGTAAGATAACAGAAAAGCAAAAGCTACTGAAGGGAAAGGATGAAGGCAAAAAATAAAAGCTTTTATCTTTTCAAGAAGGTTAAAAATTTTCTTTAGCTTGACACAATGTAGGTAAGTGCAAATGTATCAATATAATGATAACATTATTATAGGTTTCAATCACTGGGATAACTTATCAGGAATGTCCTGTAATAGCTAATAAGGAGATTAGAGTCTACTTGATAGGTGAGAATTATATTTCCTATATCAGTAGTTACTGTTCAAAAACTAAGATTAAGTCCCAACTATCAAGACAAGTAAGACCTTTCAAAATCTAAAAGTTATACAAATATTCAAGCCAACTCATTCTAGACTAAGATTAATATAAAAAAACTAAAAGACACACAAATAACTATATTTTGTACATTATTATTTCTAATTAGTTTATGCCTTCATTTTTATTGCATTTTCTATTGCAACTGTTAGTAAGCCTCAAGAGGAAATTATTTCCAAAGTATGCTACTTACCAAATGTTTATAGGTCGTAAAAAATAAAAATTATAAAAAGCAATGACTCAAACAAAAGCATTTAAGCAAAAATAACGATATATATTTAATTAAAAAGAATTATGTCCATTGCATCTCAAAAACTCAATATCAATATTATCTGAATGAAGAAAGCAGTTGTATATTTACAATCATAAAAATTCCAAGTAGATCAGATTTTTTGACACTGTATGCTATATATATATATATATATATATATATATATATATATGTGTGTGTGTGTGCGCACACACAAACTAAATAAATAACAGTAATGGAAGTTGTATCTATGTTAGATCAGAATTAAAGAATATCGGATTTTATAAACATACTAATACTGTTAGTAAAAAAAAAAAAAACAGAAGCACCTACCTTTTGGGTTGTCTGTAAGATACATGATTTCATCAATCGGCATTCCGATTTCTTCTGCTATTTTCTTATAGCTTTCAGACTCAATACTACTTCTTGAAGTCGCATCATAAAATCCAGAAAACAACTAAAAAACAGAAAATTTACAATTTATTTGAGAAATATAGCATATACACACACGCACACACAATGGATAGCAAAAGTATTTAACACAATGTTTTATTTTATAAATTCATAAAAACAAAATCTTCAATTTGAATATTTACTTCAAATACTTTAATGAACATTTTCTAACTAAACAGAGTAAGAAACATTGTTTTTATGTACTTTTATTGCCAATTTTTAAATTTGACTGGGCAAAAGTAGTTAACATGGTTTATTAATACTTAGCAGCATATACTCTAGTTTATTTACAGCCTCTAGTTTTCTGTAGCTTTCAATAAGCTTCTTGCATGAAGATTTTGGCAGTTTCACTCATTCTTCTTCACAGACTTTCTTCAGTTCTTTGATATTTTTAGGTTATCTTGCATGTACACCCAACTTGCAAGTTTTTTCATAAATTTTCTGGTGACTGGCAAGGCCATTCCAGAACATCAATTCCATTTTCATTGAATCAGTGTTGAGTTGTTTCAGTCTAGTGTTTTGGATCGTTGTCCAGTTCAGATACAAAATCTTGGTTGAGCCTCAAAGGTTTTTATAGAGGGGTTGATAATATTTGCTTGTATTTTGGTGCATTCACTCTTCCTTTGATGACTTCCATTTCTCTTACTGTTATATAAAAAAAAACAACCCCAAATCATTACATTTCCACCCCCACATTTGATTGTTGGGATGATGTTTACTGAGTTGCATTCAGTTCCTTTTTCCTCCATATTTTCCTACACGTTTCTCAAGAAAAGCTCAATTTTTGTTACATCAGACCAAAACTTTCTTTCAGAAATCATCTGATTCATGTTAAAACATTTTAAAATCTTTACTTTATTTACGGCATATTCAGATCTTTCTGAATTTATAGTTTCCATTTCACCAGGTCTACATCTGATATGCTAACCCATCACTGAGAGTGTGTGTGTGTGTGTGTGTATGTATATATATATATATATATATGTGAATGAAATGAATTGTTTGAACATTATTTTTTATCGATACTCGTATTTAAGTAGATATTCTGTTTTTAATGAAACAGTATTATATATTTATATCTACCGGCCTGATTATTTACAATAAATTTTTATTACAAATCTAGATAGGGGAAGCTACCATTTGATCTGGTAACGTCTTAGACCTCTCGACCACGAATAGCCTCTAGTCTAAACGAGGTTTTTATCAAGCCTATATAACAATTTTCGATCCATCGTAAACAAACATCTGCTCTGAAATGTATCATAATGTCAACAAATGTAAACATGTTACAGAAATCAATGAATTTTAACGAAACTATCTAGATAGGGGTTGCAGGTTTGAATCCTGCCGAATGGCACATATTTTCGTAATCAAAATTTATCGTAAATAATCAGGCCGGTAGATATAAATATATAAGATTGTTTCATTAAAAACAGAATATCTACTTAAATACGAGTATCGATAAAAAATAATGTTCAAACAATTCATTTCAAATTGTCAGTTGCTTATAACCAAGTTTTGTTAAAATTCGTTGATTTCCGTAATATATATATATGTAAAAACTACCATCCTGAATATTTATGATAAATTTTGTTAGGTAAATGTCATATGCTTTGGAGATATCCAGAGCAATACTTTGAGCTTCACTGTTCTTATCAAGAGCCTGATATATATATATATATATATATGTATATATATATATATATATATATATGTGTGTGTACACACTGTTTAATTAAAAACAATATTTACTCAAATACAAGTATGTTAGTAGAGATGATACTGACACGTATCTAAGAGATGATGACACATCTAAGAAGAGATAATACTGATATATATATATATATATATATATATATATATATATATATATATTAGTAGTACTAGAGCAGATATGTCATTTTCAGACTGATGATACACTATTTTGTAAGATGTTGAAATTGCTTTCTGATTGTATTATATAATTTTCTGTAACTGGTTTAACAAAACTAATTTTTGCAATATCCACAAGTATCTAATTTATGGTAAATAAAATGATTGTGCATTTCATTTTTAAGGTCTGTGGGAGATCATTTTTGTTAATTCCATAACTGCAAATGTACAAATAAGTTAATAATTGCAAGCACCTTTCTAATATGTAGAGTTGTTAATTATGTATTGGTCAATCCTAACAAGTTTCTTACTAAAAGTATTCTCTGAAATTGTTATTTAGTAGTAATTTATGTCATCACATCCCCATCCCCAGTTATGAATCCCTATTGCATGATTGCCAAGGATCACCTTGATTTAGACACATTGTATTTATTTTCTAGTTTAATTGTTCGCCTATATTGCATATGATCTATTGTGATACATAATTAGGATATAATAAAATTTGTATTTTATATGAATACTCCCATATGAAATTCATCAGATTGGGGGAGGGAGGGGGTCATTGTACCAGCCCTGGGAACACACCATATTTAGCCATCATATGAAAGTCCTATCTGAAAACAAATGTTGATTCTACCTGTGCAATATCTAACAAAGGATCATTAGAAATAATCATTTCTGCTCTTTGTTGGATCTAAAAACTTTCTCACAGCACCTAATGGAAATGCAATATCAATGACATGGGTAATGTAAAAGTGCTTTTCATCTTTCCTTTGTTTTCAGAGGGGGAGATGAATCAACTGATTTTCCTATTAAGCCTGACTTGTTTTTTTAATGATTTTTTTTGCTGATATATCAGCTTTTTTGTTACCATGGATGCCAATATAGCTTGGTACCCAGCAGAGGATAATGACTTTATTTTTGGATAGTAAGTTTATTCTGTGCAGGCGTTTGATGATTAGTGAGTTTGTTGTTTCTTTGTTTTTCAGGGCTATAAGTGTGGATTGAAAAGCTAATAAATTTGTTAGATTAATTTGTTGAAATGATATCTAGAGCTAGATTGATAGCCAAGATTTAGGCACTATAAATTGATGATTTGTTTGGGATTCGTTTTAGTAATTCTGTGTTGTTGAGTATGGCAGCACATCCTATTCCATATTTGCTTTTTGGATCCATCAGTGTATACATGCAAGTAATCTGGAAAATTATCTTTAATGGAAAGTATTTCTTCTTGGAAAGTGATTGGGTTTGTTTTTGAGCATTTGGTTAACATGAAAAAAAAAAAAAAAAAAAAGAAGATATTCAGAAGTTTCAAGGTTGCAGTTCTTACAATAGTGCAGAAAATTGATTATATATATATATATATATATATATAATCAATTTTCTGCACTATTGTAAGAACTGCAACCTTGAAACTTCTGAATATCTTTTTTTTTTTATGTATATATAATAAAGCAAGATGTTTGTGTGTGTGTGTGTGTGTGTCTATATGTCCTTTATACAAATCCCCAATTTTTATCTGATTCTCACCAAACTTCACACAAATATTCTTTAGGCTGAGTCTGAACTCCAGGACCATGGATTAGTTTTAAAGCTTTCTTAGCTAGGTTTTGTGTTGAGGCACCCCCGATAACGAGTAAAATTGTTGGGTGTTCTAGTAGCCATGGAATTATTTTTGAGATAATTGTTCTGTGCATTTGCATTATGTTTACTTGTGCTTCGGTAAGGAGTTCCTCCATGCGGAGGGTAAATGGTTAAATAGTTTTTTCTTTTTGGTTGAAGAGTGATTTAAATTGTGGTTGGAAAACCACATTGTAGGCGAGGTTTGATGAGCATGAGGCAAGTTTTATGGAGTATTGCATTCCTAGTTTTTGTTTTAACTTTAATGGGAGTTCGTTTGCTTCAGTGTATATTCTTTCCCCTGGAATAGGATTAAAGGTTTCAAATACTAGTCTCAAACCTTGATGGTGTATAGTTTCTAGTTCTCTTAAATATGGTTTTGTAGTTGACCCATAGATGAAACATCCATAGTCTATTCTGGAGCATATTAGAGTTTGATATAATTTGATGAGCGTTTTTTTGTCTGCTCTCCAGTCTGTGTGAGCTATTACTCTTAGTAGCTGGATTACTTTATTGCATTTTATTCTTAGATATTTAATAGGTAAATTTTATTCTTAGATCTAAATCTAAACTTATTTATAAATGGAACTGTCTGTGTGTGTTCGTTACCTATAGACGAACAAAACAGCTGAACCGATTTTCTTGAAAATTTACAGTTGTACTATAAGCGTCTGCAAGTGTTCTTAGCTAGGTTTTGTGTTGAGGTACCCCCGATAAATATCAAAAACTGTTAATTGAAAAAAAACAAAAAAATTGGGTTATAGAAGGAGTGTTCCAATTTTAATCAAATTTGGATACACTCATAGACAAAGACATAAACGATATTCAGAAGTTTCAAGGTTGTAGTTCTTACAATAGTGCACAAAATTGATTATATATATATATATATATATATATATATATATATATATATATATAAAGCAAGATGTATGTGTGTGTGTGTCTGTATGTCCTTTATACAAATCCCCAATTTTTATCCGATTCTCACCAAAATTCACACAAATATTCTTTAGGCTGAGTCTGAGCTCCAGGACCATGGATTAGTTTTAAAGCTTTCATTACACCTGAGCAATGCCAGGGTATACTGCTAGTATTTAATATGTAAAAGATAATTTTTGGTCGAGTATAACACCTAGAAATTTGTGTTTGACTATGGGAATTTCGGTATTGTTGAGTTTCAGGATAGGGTCATTATGCATTCTGGGAACTTGGCAAAAATGTAAACATTTGTTTTTTTTTCTTTTGAGAATTTGAAACTGTTTTCTGTGGTCCATTTACTGATTTTATTCAGACACTGTTGTAGCTGGCATTCAATTGTATGGATATGTTTAGATCTGTAACAGATCAGGAAATCGTCCACGTATAATGAGCCATTGATACCAGGGTTGGTCAGTTGTCCCTCTTCCTTTTCTAAAGCCTGATTAAAGGTTGGTTATTAGGTTGTTTGTCTCTAAGTACCATGCTTTTTTTTTTTTTTTTTTTTTAATCATCTCACCCCAAGCAAGGCATTCCACTGCCACTATTGCGCATGGGGCTACATAGGGGAAGGTAAAGAGAAGGAGTGGATAGACATAGGGAATGTCAGGAGAAAGGTGATAGCGAGGATGAGTGTCGGGCAGATGGGAAGAGTGCTTGATAGAATGGGAGCAGGTTAGTGTGTTAGGAGGTGTCTATTGACCTTACATTTAAACTTCTGGAGATTGTAGCCGTCGGGGAAGCAATTGTTTGGAAGAGAATTCCACAGTCGGGAAGTGCGAGGAAAGAAACTGTTGGAGTAGAAGTTACGGCTGCATTTTATCGGTTTCACTGTAAAAGGGTGGGATCTAGTTGCTAATCTAGTATCTCGTGCAAATTCGTATTTAGGGGGCACCAGTGATCTAAGTTCATCGGAGCAGAAGCCGTGAAAGTATTTATAGAAGAGACACAGCGAAGCCATGTCTCGCCGGTGGGAGAGAGACTGCAGGCGGTCTGCCAAGTCGGTATCTATCACATTACAGACCCTCCTCTGAACCTTATCGAGAAGCCCGAGGAGAACAGCAGGGGCACCCGACCAGATATGGCAGCAGTATTCAATGCACGGGCGGATGGTAGATTTGTAAATGTGCAGGATAGATTTAGATGGAAAAAACTTCCGGGCCCTACACAGAGAACCGACCTTCATAGCAGCGGATTTAGCAATCTATTGTTAACCATTTGCTCTAATATTTTGCTGATACAACTGGTTAAAACAATTGGGTTGGCAAGATATTTTGTTGTTTAGGGTGATATGTTGTGTTTTTGGTGTTTTTTGAAATAGGAATAATTGTGGCCTGTTTCTAGAGTGTAGGGATGTTACCTGTGATCCATAGGTCATTATATATGTCTAATAAGTATTTAAGAGATATTTTAGGCAATTGTTTTAAAAATTCATAATAGATTTTGTCTGGGCTGACGGCTGTGTTAGGAGCTTTGGCTAGTAAGTCTTGTAGTTCAGTAATAGAGAATGGTAGGTTGTAGCTTTCTGTGTTTTCTGATTGAAAATTTACGCTTTTCCTTTCTTCATATTGCTTGATGTTTGAAATATTTTATCAAGATTTTGTGGGGATGAATTTTGTGCAAAGTTTTCTGCTATATGATTTGCAATGTCCTTTTTATTTGTAATCCTTACATTGTTCTGGGTAAAGTGTTTCAGTGGAGTACTGTTGAATTTTCCTGATATTTTTTTTAATCATGTTGATTTGGTCTTGGTATTAGTGTTTAGTTTTGAAATGTAATTTTTCCATGTACTTCTTTTGGATTCTTTAATAGTTTGTCTTGTTTTGGCTCTAAAGTTTTTGAAAAAGTTGAAGTTTTCGTTGGTTGGGTTGGAGTTAAATTTTCTTAGGGCTGCATGACGCGCCTCTATAGCTTTTTTTATTGGTCATTGAACTATGGCTTGTTAAATTTTGTGCAGGGGGAAGATATTGGTATGCACTCCTTGGCGATAGATGTAAGAGCTTTGGTAAAGTAGTGCTGGTATTGAACTTTGATGTTAATTTGGAGTGATATAGTTTTTGGAATTTTTCCCAGTCAGCTATTTGGATATTCCAGCGAGGTTTCATTTTTCCAAGTTGAGGATTTGAGTTTTCTAAGAAGATTGGGAAGTGATCAATTCTGTATGTGTCATTATGGACTCTCCAGCTGTAGTCTAGAAATGTAGTGGGGTCACTTATAGTTAGGTCTATGGCTGAATACGAACCTGTTGCTGGGTGGAGATTTCATCTGGGGTGCAGAGGGATAGTTAACAACTCTTGACTACTCCTTTGGATGAGTTTAGTGTTTGGTGGGGATATGCCTTTACTTTTTGGTTGTGGAAAACTGACATTTTAAGTAAAGATTCAGCATGTTTTCTTTGATCAACTTCCACAAGTAGGGTTCCATTTTTCATTTTTTAACCTGTCTGGGAGTTATCCTGGAGGATATAACCTTTTTGATTACGAAGGGAAACATCTTTGATAAGAGTGTGTTTTTCCATAGATTCTAGAACTATAAATTTTGTAAATCCTTGTTAGTATAGTTCAGAATCACTATCAGATTCAATATGAGGTCTCTTGGGAGGATTAAAGTAAGCCATGTTATTTGATTTTGTAAACTTCATTGTTCGTGCTTCCCACCCACCTCAGAGCCCTACATTGGGGCACATCAAAGGGGAAACCCAATCGCCTTGCCGTGTCAGGAATACATGAACAGGATACACGTATTTGTAGGAAGTTACAAGCACCTGCAAAACCACCGTTTTCTTTACCCAAGTGACTTACAGTTGTTACAGCATTAATCCAACAAACCAATTGACCCTCAGCCACAGTCTTCTAACTCATATTAGGGAAGGGTTGAGGGTGGATCACTGTGGTTATAGTTGGCACTATATCAAATGATGGGTATTAAGTGTAATGAGGATATATATGAGTTAGGGCTTGACACGACCAGCTGATTGATCAGATGGGCCTCTCTGACCGCCTGTCTAGCCCAGGTAAAGGCCAAAGTGGCGTGTTGCAGGAACATGACCTCTTTGCACCCAGGTCATGACCTGCTCAACTACCAGGATCCTGTCCCCAGACATCACGGGTTGCCACTCATAACCAACAGGTGGTCCCATTGAGGAATTTTTACCTTTTGCAGAAGTACAGTCAATGCATTCAGAAGCCCTACTAACATAATAAGAGATTTTGGAGAGAAAGTTGTATAGTATGATACAGTGAACCAACTTTCTTAGCAAACCTAGCAATAAAATCTTTCCACTTCCTGTCAGTGGAAAACATTAGCCCAAGAAGAGGCAATGAGTCAGCACCTTGGAGTTTAGCATCAGCCATGAAGATGGAAAACAAAAAAGGGTTCTCTAAAACAAAAGTTTTTCATTTTGGAGGTGCTACAATCAATAAGTCATTCAATGGCCCAGCTTTTAAATGAACTGCATATTGAATTAAGACTTGATTGTAAAACAGCAGTAAACAGTTTTAAGTCAACAGCATACACAGCCGAGAACCAATGATATTAGGAAGATCATCGATGAAAATTAGGATCATCAAGAGCAAAGATATGACAATTTCTAAGCTGTTCAAATACCTTCCCACCAAGTTAATTTAAAAAAAAAAAATAATACACACACAACTAAACAGATTTTAATGCCATTTTTCAAGAGATACTCTAACTACATATGCATTGAAGAGAGAGTTACCAAAACACAAATACTGGAATTATAATAAAAAGCTATGATTATGAGGAGATGCAAAAAAAAAAAAAAAAAACTGATCATTTTATTTTTCCTCTAAAAACCTTTTGGTTGGGTCAAGAACTTTTCAGTCTTCCTAGCACATGAGAAATTTCACTTGTAAATGCAAGGATTATCTTTGCAACAGATGGGTAGTTTTTTTTGTTTTTATATAATTTATTAGCATAACAGCAACTGACAATTTAATCAAACTTTTTTGAATTTAGAGATTCAGGTCATTGATTCTAATGGAAAACTGACAAGCTAGTACTGAAAATAAAAGTCAATCTAGCTTTACAATTACCCATAACAGTTTTGCAAGTAATGTACAATATATCAAAAAGTTTCTGGGATCATTCTGTAGTGTCCCAACAGATAGTATGAAGTCATTGTTTTAGCAACATTGTTGAGATCCAGAGTAAATGGCAAAAGGTCCTCAACTTGCTAACAGAAAAAATAACTTCCAGGCCAGATTCCAAAAGTGATAGGAATGCTGGGACCAGTATTGCTGTGCAAGGTGACTATTTTGAAGATGTTAACATTTAGGTAAATGTTTTAGATTTTTTAAACACAAGTCTGAAATTTTTATACCAATTCATAGATAAAACTTAAATATATCAAAGTTGAAAAATACTGCTATCTATTAAATTTACAATATACCTACAACTCATTTATTGAAGATATAAATTTAGACAAAATTTCAATCAATCTACAAATTTGATTTAGAAGAAAAAGTTTAGAATTCTCAATTTCTAATTTTGATGGTCAAGTAATCAGGAGTATTTTATAAATAATTTTAACAGTCAAATTTATTAGAAAGAAAAATATTCATGCAAATGTAACTGATTTGATTATATACAATTACAAATCATTTTAAAAATACCAAGTATGAGAACATGCATATATATTTACACTAATATTTACACTAGAAATTGGGCCAATTACAAAACTTAATTCATGTTAATCTTGTTTCATAACTTAATCCATTTCATAGAATATTGTAAATAAATTAGGAATATTGTTTACACTATTTACATGTTGACTATTGTCAACATCTTATTTTGGCAGAAGATTTTGAACTGAATTCTTTATTTGGTGTATGGGGCAGATCTTTTCACTATTAATGTCTAGGGGATATTTTGTCTAGTTCTATATTTAATAACAAATAATAGACAAGACATCTGAGGACATGGTTATTGGGATGAGAACAATTCATTTCTGTAGATTAAATAAAAGGTTCAATTTGAAATTCTCTACAGAATACCCATGGAGAGTGAAGTACACAATGACCGAAACATTCTGAATACAAGATAAAGACAATAGCCCACTTGTAAATTGCGTAAATAATAACTCATTCCAGAAATTAGAAGTTATTAGTTTTAACTAAATATGAAAAAGGTTGTTCTGACAAAGGCTAGGAAAGCATGCAGTGTTCCAGTTAAAACTGGCTTATTTTTGTTTATATACAAAAATTAAAGTAAAAATAAGCAATACTTTCAGTAAATCAAATCTTACAAAGAATGTAAACAAATGATATTTCTGCTGAAAATGCTGAGACTGAAATGTTTTTGCTAACAATAAAATTTTAAACTTTTATTTCCCCTCTCTGTATTAAACTTAGTAAATCTTCAAAATTAAGACAATTTGATATCTGAAATTAAGTGGAACAATTTGTAATTGTAATTTAGTAAACAGACAATAGTGTAATTTAGTAAACAGACAAATCTGTTTTTTTTTTTTTGCAGCATGAAGCAACTGATTACAAAATTCAATTATATCTTGATATTTTGTAAAAAATCCATTAATACCTAAAGGGATCAAACTTCATGAGCATATTTAGTATTAAATTAAAAGACCAAAAACTGGTTATGTAACTTAACCTTAGCATTTGTAAACCGAATGTTAATTCTTTTATGATCCTAATCCCAAGCCTTATTTGTCTTACTGATAAGATGCATATAATGATGACAAAATATAAAGATAGATACACACATACACACACACACACAAGCTGTTGCAAAAAAGTTAACTGATATACAGTTAGGAAAGAAAAATCATTAAGACATATGACAAAGCAGTCTGACCCAACTAATTTAAGTTCAATACTAACATTTATATCAAGACCAAATGTTCATGTGCTCAGTAGTAAGGAGAAACCACAAAAAATAGAACTACTTAAAGAACACATACATTAGTGCTGTAATTTAGTTAATTGACTAGTTCAAAATTTAGGGCTATAGAAAACTCTATAAATATAGAGGATCATCAATATGTACATCCTATAGTTAGTACACTACAACTGAATAGAGTAATTTTCAGGTACCTTGATTACAAAAGGATGTGATATTTCCAGGTTTATTAATCTTGTAATTATTGAGCCTGTCTTGGATCCATAAAAACCACTATATGTGCCAGAATGCGAAAAAACTAATAACACAGACAAAACAAACGCATCGACAGGAGAATGTGATCTGTGAAAAACAGTTAAGAGATCATTTGCTACTGATATTTACACCCTACTCAGCAGAACCATCTTAGTGCATGGACCTGATGAGCACTTGCCTAGGAACCCCATACTAATCTGTGCATCTTAAGTGACATATTACAAAAACCCCATTTAAGGAAATACAATAAATAGAAATCATGACAAGCCATGTGCATTGCATTGATGAAAATATGTCATAATAGAAAGATCTATATCATTTGGTTCTTGAATAAAAGAAACGTAAGAGAATGTTCCCTTTTGGCCTAAAAGACACTGGAAATGGTGAGGACTTTCTTCAAAGAGGCTGCCCACCTATAGAAATGGACAGTTTGGTTTGTCTCACCAGTTCAGTTTACTTGCAAACAATTTTGCTGTCACAGAAAAGATCAAAGAACTAACCTTGACAATCAGTCTTCACAGTACTAGCATAGACTTGTAAAACTCATTTCTATCTTAATATTTATGACCAAGATGACTTGACTTTCTGTTGGAGACAATATCTTGTTTATTCTCTCTGGTTTGATTTAATTCTTAAATTTCACCTAGACTGAATCAATAGTTTTGAATGCTTAATTGTAATATATTTAGGTTTTACTTTCGTAAATATATTATTTTTATTGTTATAAGACTAAGGTTGATCATATTTCTTTTATTTTTTTGTTGTTGTTATTGTTGCAAATGTAATAAAAATGAGGGCTGTCCTAAGCTTCAATGTTCATTTCAAAACAAAAACAGCAATTAAGCTGTCTTTATTAAAACAAAGTTTTCTCAATAAATGTTCATTTCACAACAACCAAATAATTCACATTTCTCTTCAGATATCTTTTGATAAAACTGACTGTTCAAAAATGTTTTGTCAAATTTCTTTCATCCAATTTGGATTCACTTAAAGTTAAAAAAAATTATTGCAACTAGCTACATATTTTAATTTAAACATTAAACCAAATATGAATAAAGCAAAAGTAACATTAGACCTACTGTAGTAAGATTAATAACAATGACATGATTATTGGATATATTTATATATAAGTATATGAATCCAGGTATAGGGCTATGCATAGATTAGTTATTTAACTTTAGAGTCAATCATAACATTGCATACCTGTATGGTAAGCATGTAGTGGCTATTTAAGATTATGAGTTTACGATGCAGTACTAATTACCAAGTATTGATAGTTTGAGAAGATATGAAAGAACAAGCTTTTGCATTGTGCAAATTGAGGTGTTGAATGTAGTCTTGTAGACCCATACACAGATAAGGCTAGATCAGTGACAGACACTCTAGCCATGCCAGTAAGCTAGATATAGGCAGTTTCATGAATCAGCACACAGTTTGTATTAATAAATACTGTTTGTACAATTAATAGAAGAATATATTCATTATGGAACAGAATGTTTAAATATTTAGGTCTTGTTGCAAGCATACTTATATAATCTTACATCCTGAAGTGGGACTATATACTATATATTTCAAATATATTTCCATTTGAATAACCCTTTCAGCAGAAATGAAACTTAATGCTTTGAGTAGAGCACAGAAGAGAGCTGCAAAGGAGGAAAAAATAGGAAACTTTCCCAAATTAACATTGTGGATCAACATAGGTACAATAATAGTTGTCTATAACATTCCTTCAGATATAGCATCCACATCAACGTTCACTTCTGCAATGTCAACTATTAACACTGTTACTTCAGATAAAGCATCTACATCTATTCCTGCTATTATCCAGTTTCAGTAGACATACCCACATTGCCTATTGCTGCTACTGCTGGTGACATTTTACAGAAGAAAATACTCATGTCTGTAACAGAAAAAAATGTTTGAAATATTTATATTAGTAATGTTCCATAGCCCCTGTAACAATAGATTACTGGATTGCATTCAATTTTGACCACTGTTTGGATGGTCTGATGTAATAATTATTAATTCCATTATCATATATTTTACTTCAAGATTGCCTATATGATATTACATTTATAAAGATTAACCAGTCTGAAGGCAGCATTTTCAGTTTAGCATTGTTGAAATTGGCTTCTGGCCCTATATTACACAAGAAAACTAACAAAAAAAAAAAAAAAATGTAATGTTGTAAATTTTGTGTAAGATTTATATCAGAAAATGCTGCAACATTTTTTTGACTAATTAAGAAATTTCCAGTGGAAAATTTCTTGCTTTCGATTGATGGTGGTTGGGAAAGGAATATTTACTTGAATCTTAAGACATTTGTAAGCTACATATTAATTTTCTTTTAATTACTAGTTGTTTATATATATATATATATATATATATATATATATATATAGTATTTGTAATACCTAAGCTTTAAAATATATTTTTAAAAATAAAAAATTTTCATTGTAGCTTCCTTTTTAGCTTTAATTTGAAAGAAATTTACTATATTCACATGAAAATTGGTTTTTGGTATTCCCAAACTATGATGACAGCACCTCCCTCCCATTAATATATTAATAGGATCTCGTTCTGTCATTCTGATGTACAGCACTTGTGATATAGAGACAGAACTTCTTGTGTTAGAGTGGATGAATATGTTGTAACACGGTAGTATACAGGGAAGGAGGATGCCATTATTTATAGTCACAGGTCATATTTGATTGTGTTTCAATTAAATTGTAAGAGAAAGGAGAAACATTAACAAACACTGGCCACACACCAGATCTAAGTCGTATGTCTTGACAGTTGTTGGCATTAAGGAACGCATACTGCAACATATGAAAGAATCTATACAATTGATTGTGACTACAAAGCAGTGAAGTGGTTTTATTATTGAGATGAAAAGATCATTAGTGTAACACTGTCTTTGATTTTAAAACTGTGTTAGCTTAGGTCAGTGACAGTTATGTGCAGCATGTCAAAAAAAAACTTAAGCCCATGTTCAGCATGTCAAAAAAAAAAAAACTTAAGCCCATGTTCCAGGAACAGAGCACCAACATAAACCAGGTACCACTTGTCTTTAAAAATTGGCAATGTGATGATTTGTTAGAAAAACAAAAAAAAAACTAAAACAAAAAAAAAAAAAAAAAAAAAAGTCAAAGAGAGAGAAAAAAAAGTCAAAGAGAGAGAGAAAGTAAAGTCAAAGAGAGAGAGAAAGTCAAAGAGAGAGTAAAGCAAAGAGAGAGAGAAAGTAAAGTCAAAGAGAGAGAGAAAGTAAAGTCAAAGAGAGAGAGAAAGTAAAGTCAAAGAGAGAGAGAAAGTAAAGTCAAAGAGAGAGAGAAAGTAAAGTCAAAGAGAGAGTCAAAGAGAGAGAGTAAAGTCAAAGAGAGAGAGTAAAGTCAAAGAGAGAGTAAAGTCAAAGAGAGTAAAGTCAAAGAGAAAGAAAGTAAAGTCAAAGAAAGAAAGTAAAGTCAAAGAAAAAGAAAAGAAAGTAAAGTAAAAAGAAAAGAAAGTAAAGTAAAAGAAAAAAAAAGAAAGTAAAAGTAAAAAAAAAGAAAAAGTAAAAGAAAAAAAAAGTAAAAGAAAAAAAAGTAAAAGAAAAAAAAAAGTAAAAGAAAAAAAAAAGTAAAAGAAAAAAAAAAGTAAAAGAAAAAAAAAAGTAAAAGAAAAAAAAAAGTAAAAGAAAAAAAAAGTAAAAGAAAAAAAAAAGTAAAAGAAAAAAAAAAGTAAAAGAAAAAAAAAAGTAAAAGAAAAAAAAAAGTAAAAGAAAAAAAAAAGTAAAAGAAAAAAAAAAGTAAAAGAAAAAAAAAAGTAAAAGAAAAAAAAAAGTAAAAGAAAAAAAAAGTAAAAAAAAAAAAAAAAAGGGACGTTTATAAGATAAAGTTCAAAAAGTGTAACAATTACTTACATCAATAATATCTCCATCATCAGAGTGAGTGAACAGCAATTTCTGGCTCTCAGTACTTTCAGGAGAGTAAACAAAGATCTTTATTCCATCATCAGCCATTTGACGGAGTGTTGGTACAACATCAGCGAACAGCCTGAGAGAAATAAGAAATACTGAAGGACACTGCATTAAAATTCACTTAAGTGTGAGCATTTAAAAAAAAATAAATGCAAAAAAACCCCAAATAAATATACATATATATGAAAGAGAGGGAGAGGTTACACAGTCTATGTTTGACGATAAATAAATTTGAGTAGAAAGGGGAGGGGGAATTAAGTGATGAGAAAGTTTGGGGACAAAACAAAAATAAAAAGTATGCATGTGTTTGTAGGGGAGGGAATAGTATTTGTCCATTCACCACCTGGTAGAGTGTTACCTTTTCCTCAGGAAGTTTTTACTTACACTCCCTTAATCTTTCCCTGCTTGTAGGCTTCGTTCCAGATATGCTCCTGCAGGTGTTTCAGCTCTTGGCTCTTTCGGTCCTGAGACATCTGCCATTTCACATTAGCAATTACAGCTTTCATGATAGTGTCTTTGTCAGCATCAGTATCAGGAATTTCCATCACACCAATATTAGCCTCTTTATCCTTCTTTGCCTGTAAAAGGATGCACAACCAGTATGCACTGGCTGGAATATATACACAGTTTATATATCCCTACAACAGTATCCATGACAAGCATTATGCAAAAAGATACTCAAGTTGGACTTTAGCATTGCTATTTTTAGAAAATTTTAAAAATGCTGAAAATTCCTGTTTTAAAAAGTTATTTGAAGATATAGTTTCATAAAATTTTAATGTCATGTTTTAAAAATTTGTAACCTTCCAAACAAGAAAAAAAAAAAAATTGCTGCAAGTGAACACTGAATATTCTTTGAAAATATTTTACAAGCATTTTGTTAATTCTCAAGCTTTCCACTTAGTCAACAAGTAAAAAGAGTCAAAGGTATAACAAAACAGTAGAAAAAAATTCTATTACAAAGAAAAACTTTCCTTGTATTTTCTAGATTTCAAATTAAGCAAGTAATAATTCTTAAAGAGTTGAGAAAAAAAAGTTAAATAAAAACTCAATAACCTAAAGAAAGTACAGCTTACGAAGATCTCAAAATATGAATTGGCTGGAAATATAAAATTGCCACAGAAAAAAAGGTTAGGTAAAAGATAAAACAAGAATTAACAAAATAGATTAAGAAAAAAAAAAAAAAAAATAGAAATTAAATTAAACTTCCACATATCCCCTTCAAATAAAGCTGATAGAAAAGTTTTATGCAATTACTGTATTTTACTTACAAAACAATAGAGAAACTAAGATATTTTAAAATACAATATGTACTATGAATCTTTAAACTTCAGAAAATATGTATAATCATTAATTCATAAGATAAAATATTGTAAAGCAAAGCATTTTAAGTGCAATAAAAAAATTGTACCAGGTTTTATAAGTTGGAAAGAAGGTTTAATCCAACAGCAAATGTAAAAGAAAATCTTATTTCATAGTACATTTTTATTTTTTAACACTTAAAAGTTGCTTATTTCTTGCGAGTAAAATAAAATAGGCAACAAATATTTTTTTAGATTCATATTCTTTTAATTTTTGCTATTAGCTCTAAACCCTGCAAATAGGAAGAGGATGAAGTAACAATGTACTTTAGCCAAACCTGGTTCTATTTCAGATTCACAAGGAATGAATAAAAGTTGTTAACCTGTAAGTAGAGAATTATAGCAGGAATAAGTAATTTTTTTTTTTTTTTAGCTGGGAAGAGAGAGTTAAGGTTCATCTAACTCATAGGAAGTGATACAAAAAGAAATCAGAAGTAGTCGTTCCAGATGATGACAATACAAGAGAACAAGAGTTAGTTGTAACTAAAGTTGCATTAAGAGTAGAAAACAGGCTTAGAGTGAGAGATAAGTGAAACTTAGCATATGGCCTACTTACCAATTGACGGAGAAGTTGTATGTCTGCTTGACAATTCACTTCATCAAAATGTCTCTCAAGGAAGCTCTCTAAATTGTTTGTGACATAGGGGAACAGAGTTTCCTGTAAATGTGAGGAGGAAAACAGTCTAAGATTACAAAGTAAATTAACAGTTATTTGTAATCTATATTACAAATATTTGTGGCTCCAGTATTCGCACCCCAGTGCAGGAGAGATGGGGGGGGGGTTAAGCCATCATAATTGCAACACTAAAAAGATTCATCATGTAACAGTTATTTACAGGCACTTCCGATTAAGTATGGAATAAGTACTTTTATTATATAATTTTAGCATTTTCATGGCTATATAATAATGAATTTCAGGCACAATTTTTCAATGTTGGAAATTTAGGAAAATTACAAATTTTTTTTTTTACCAGTTTCTACACAATTGCATTTTGATTTATAATTTCAAAATCCTAATAATCTCAAGTTTCTTCAATTCAAAATTATACAGATATTACCAGTAGATGACAGTTTAAACAGCTTTTGTGGTATCCCATAACTTATTCCTGAATCAGCATAAAGATATCTGAAGGGTCAGACTTTTATAAATCATGTTCTACAAAAATAAAAATTAATTTATAGTTTTTATACATTTCTTTTAAGTTTATATTAAATATCTTGTTCAGATAAACCTAGAACTTGACTGATAAGGATTATAAAGTTATTTGTAAAAAAGATATTACAATAAATCATTTTAAAGTTAATTTAAAATGATTCAAGTAACTTCATACCATTTCTATTAAAGAACTTTTACAGAAAAATCTGAAAGTAATGTTGTTGTTACAACTAATATTTTTATCAATAGCTATCCTCAATCTTGTTGCTCCTTGTCTTAAATGAGACAACTGGATCAATACAGTAAAAGAGTGCAAAAGTGGCAATAAAGTGGCTCCTGCTACAGATTGAACTCATAGTGAACAGGAAGTTATCTCCTTAACTTAAAACAGAATGACATATTTGGGTATCTGCACATTAAAATTATTATAATGATTCATACAATGAATATAATAATTATTATAATGATTCATACATAATTCCCACAACATATACATTCATAACTATTTTCTCTTTTATTTAAAAAGAACGCATTGATACATACAGTTAAACAAACAAGTTTTATCTTCTTCATTTAATATTCATCCATTGCTTTATCACACGTGACATGTATCTGATGTTTGGAACTATACCTCATTTAAAAAATACTGTCTCGGATTTTTAAATCATTCGTCCTTATTAAATCTCTGAAGAAGCTTGTTATAAGTGAAACATGTTAGATTAAAGACACTTTTTTCCTACTTGTTCTTTATTTTTTCTATTCACACACACACATATATACATATATATATATATATATATATATATATATATATATAATACGCCAATCAAAGGACAGAAAAATATACTTGAAAGTGAACCACTTGTCTTCCAAAAATGTATAAATACGCATGATTTTTATACCCTCTTCAGAGGGCCCTTTTGGATGTTTACCTCTCATGCAAACTGTATTGGCTTACTCTCTCAGGCTGTGTTCTGTACTTTTTTTTTCTTTAAAGAGCATTTCATAAAGACAAACACACAAAGGGAGCAGCATAATGAAATGAACATTTAACTGACCAGACACATCAAAGACATATTGACCACAACTATATCCCCACTCCAACATACACCTTTATCATCATTAGTATTTTCATATATTCAACTTATCTTTCTCTTTATAGGACTATTATAAACTCTTCTTACCAACCTTGTACCTTACATATGAACATTACTATTATTTTGTATAATACAGAATTATTTGATAAATGAATATTTTTATACACTATCTTGATTGTTCTTATTTTCAAACATCTCATAGTGGAGGCCAAATTTAAAACCAACAAAAAGTTTGTCCATAAGCTCATTTTATATGTCAGTTCATCTTTCATGGACATTATTTTAATCCTTAATCCCATTTATTTAATCTTAAATGATGTGATAGACATGAGGTTAAAAAAAAAAAAAAAAAACCCCAAAAAACAAAAAAAAAACCTGAAGATGCTTCTATTAAAAGAAAAATTAAAATACAATTTGTAAATATTTAATAAACAATTATCAAAGAAAATCATCACTGACTTGTCTATTGAATGATTTTCCTTTAATTCAGCAAGAATGTTGAGCAAGACCGACTTCTGATGACAATATGCTTTTTTTCTTTTAAAGAGGAATCTTGATCTAAAACAACAATCATGTATTATATTAAAAGATTCAAATTTTAACCTTCATCACCATTAAAATGAGTATCTATTATTTAGAAGAAAAAAAAAAAGGAAAAGCAAACTGTGATAAAAGAGAAGTCATTTATTATGAAAAAAAGGCAGTTTTTGCATGATATGCCAAAGACAAAATAACCAAAATAAATAAGTCAGTGGCAGCTGTTGCTTTAAATGTGTCTTGGATGTGATTTGTCCTATCTAACAGTTGACCAATGAAAAAGAATCATTCCATCAATAAAAGCGGCTGGTGTTTTGAAAATGGCAAGTCACTTTGGACCATCTTGCTTTCTTGGTATGTTTTTGTTTGCAAGTGACTTTTGGCCAATGCTGTGGATTTCTAGCTGTGCACATGTATTGGGATTTTTGACATAGAACCCATGATTTGTAATTTTGGCATTTCTTTCTGCACCCCCCCCCCCGCCACAAATTTTTCTAGTTTAGACTTGCAATCTGTTTCATTTTGAACTTGCGCTGCCACATCAATTTCCTAATAAACTATTGTTACAAATGCAGATTAACACATACATACCTACACACATATACTAAGCTTAGTCTCCATTAGGCAACAGAGGATAGTCACATGGGTGCCTATAATCATTTTGGGAATAGCAGGGTAGAGGTTGACTGACCCAAATACACTTAGCAACAAATATTTAGACAGAAGCTAGATAGGGGCCAGACATGAGATCATGAAGCAGGAGCTAAAATACGCACCTAAATGCAAGTGATGAGGAAGACAGAAAATTTAATTAGTTGCGAGCTAGACTTTGAATGGACAAGTCATGATATGCTGAAGCCCCAACAGCTTATGAATGAAAAGAGGCAGTGCATTTTTATAATGACGTAACTTAACCAATTCATCTCAGCAACTCCGGATAAGAATCATAAGTGTATACATTTTTATTCATTAAATTGAGAAGACTAGACTGAATTGTTCATCAATGAAGAAAGATATTGATGCAGAGAAGACAATGCTCAGTTGAAGAAACCAAAGTGAAGAAATTTGCAGAGACATTTGTGTGCTGAAAAGACAACATTTAGTTGAAGAAAAAAGTGAAGAAAATTGCAGACACATTACAATCGGGCAGCATTTGAATCTGAGTTTGTGTAAAGAAGAAAGAGAAAAGAAAAGAAAGTGAAAAGAGAATCAAACAAAGATAAGTTATTATACTTTTGGCCCCGTGTTAGAGATATATACATACATCCACCAATATTATGTTATTGCAAACATCATGCAACATGTTTAATAAGACTATGTATACCCTCTCCCATTTTGATTATGTGCAAATCTTCTGCATTCATATTAATTTGTCATAATTTGTTATTTCGAACAATTTGGTATCCTAACATAAGTTTTGAGATTCGGGTCATTGGACATTCTTACTCAGACTTATGTTTTACTTATTTTAATAATTTGTTCATATATTAAAATTTTATACCAAAAACCATTTTGCCTTGTTGTTTATCCTTGAATTGTTGGTCAGTGCATGTGTTTATAAAGAAGCGAACATGGGAAGATTACATTTCAATCATACCGATCAAACAGTAATCTTATCTGTTTACTTTTATTTTTTTTTATTGTTGTCCATTCACCACGATCTAAGAGGGATAACTCGTATCCATCCATAGATGTGGAGAATGCAAATATTCCTGAATCAGCATTAGTGATTATCGACGAGGAAGGCATATGACACTATTTTGGCAATATTACAGATTTGACCTAAAATTGATTCCAGAATTTAATCGCAGTTGATCAATAGCAGAATAGGTCAAGAAGGTCAAACTGGTATGCAATCTGTGGTGTGAAGAAGCTCAAGACCATTCCCCATCAACTGACTGGAGAGGCATTTGCAGTGTATCTGCAATTGATTAAAGATCAGACCAGATGCAGTACAAATTAAGTATATATTAAATTGCTTTTGCTGCAGACAGTTTCTCTGAGTGCAATGATGTGTGTATTTGTTCATGGGCTTCCTGTCTCTGTATGAAAACATATTCAATCAACCTCCAAGATTGGCTCACTGCTGCTTGATGTGTTACTGGCCTGGTGCAAGTGCTCATGAAGGAGCAGTCAGAAGACAAGTAGTAGTAGTGGCTGCAAGGACCACCCAAAGTGAACATGTTCTCCAAATTGTGAAGATCAAGTGCCATAAATGTAATAGCTCCAACAACCCTGTGAGGGACTGTATGCAGAAGGGGAGCAAACAACTCAAGTGTATTCCTACTTCTGCTATAGGTGCCAGGAACTAGAGCACCTATCACAAAATCGTCAGGGGGCAATGTGGCAGCCTCGTCCTCCAAGATGTAAACGCTGCACTAACAGTTGTGATGCCTGTTCTACCTGACCATGTCAGTGCCAGCTTCTCCTCCCCACAATCAATATGCCCATTGATTGGATGAAACATACTGCCATCATGCATACAGGTTGTTCATATTTGTTTATGAACATAAACAATTCTTGTCCATGAGAAAAATAAGGTGGATGTACTGATGGAAAGGTCATCAGAAGTTAAGGAGTCACAAGCAGGGGAGTCTATGTAGACAATAGTGACCCTATCAATATAGATGTTGATTGTGAAGAGCAAATTGTTAGGTTTCAACCTCTTCCTCAGGATGAATGTCATTAAGAGGTTGAGCAGTGTAGTTAAGTTAGCAACCATGACTACAAATCAGCCCAACTTCACCGTGGAATTCAACAATGTACTTGGATCTGGAAAGCATCTTGGAAGTGGTCAGATGGACACACACCAGACTATCTAAAAAAACTGGGTACCTAAGTACCCCGTGTCTAAGCAGGTAAGGAGCAAATATCAGCATGAGCTACAAGTATGGGTAGATGATGGTGGCTGACATCCAACCCTGAAAAAGAAATTGGTCCCCTGCAAGGGGACTGATCCCATTAATGGTGGTTGAAAATAAATGGCTCATGCAGATGTTTGTGCTGAAAAATTGAGACACACTCACTGGAAAGGTCTGGTTTCACAAAAAGGCAAGATACTAATTTGGAGGAGGCTCTGCATTTGAAAAACTGATCAGTAAATATTACTTATTAGTGGACAGAGCTGGTGAAATCTAATCAGAACTTAGTGAACAAGCTGACGAGGGTACTGTGGAGATGGCATGACTGATGAAACAGATGGATCTGAAACTTTTTTGTGCAGCATCAGTGAGCAAATGCAGCTCATACAACATAAGGTCAGTACAATGTAAAAGGGGGCATATCCTCACATTAAAAGAATCCTGTACTTAACAAAATGGATTGATCCCATGACAAACAAGGCAGCAGCAGGGACATAGAAAGAGAATGCAGAGAGAGTGTCAGCCCATTGATCCACAACCAGTTCGATGACCAAGAAGCTAGACATCGGCAATGCGTGGACCCAGGTTGGGATGGATATCACTGATTACAATGGTGAACAGTGACTGAGACTGACTATGAACCCACTCGATTCACAATTTGGCGGTGGCTATATAGACAAGATTCTGCTAGTATCATCAAATATTTAGAGGTCTTATTTTTTTATTATTTTTAAAACGGAGGAGCCCCTGCTGAAATTCTCAGTGACAATGACATTGCATTCTGCAGTAAATCATTCAGAGTTTTTGGATGGGTGGGAAGTTCATAGCTGTGTGGATGTCCCTTCTGGTAATGAGATAATTAAACATTGTCACCAAACCATCAAATGAACTGATGCAAGAAAACAATACTCAGAGTTGAAAGTCTTTTATTGGCACATTACAGCTGAAGATGACTTGTCACCTTCCATCACACCTGCTATTGGGATTTACCATTATAGAGGCCAGGCAGAAGGTATTGATAAAATGCCTCCACCAAAGCAAAAATGTGGTTGTATGGGAACTGTTTGGGTAAAACCACCTCAAAACTAATATACAATCCGATATCAAGTGGATTGTGTTACAGGAATTAGAAGCCTGTGTGCAAATTTTGTTGATAGGATATTGCAACCCACCATCAACAACAAAAAATCTGTACGCTGTAGTTTATATTGTACTCCAAATTACATATCAAAAGTTTTACAAAGGATAAAATTCTGCAGTACATACATAGATTGCATTCATTCTGTATTATGCTTTAATTACATTACTAATTTTGTCCTGAATGTCTAATATTAAAATAGATATAAAAAAGAAGTTTTATAAGGACATGTGGCTGTACAATAAGTTCTAAAAAGTTTAGTAATTACATTTTTCCATAAGATGATATTCAATGCTAGATATTTGGAGAAAAAAAAAATACTAACCCACTCAAAATCTTGTCAAATCTAATCTATAGTTTTTTTCATTATTACTCCAGTCTGAACAGATAAGGTAATTGTGGGAAAGTGATTCACCTAAGTGATCTCAACTGTTTCTTATTTAACCATGCCAGTGACAGTATATATTACCAAGGTCAACTCAGGTAGAAATGAATTCATATCTTTTACAAAGATTAGTGCAATTATGAACAGCTTCAGTTGTAAATTAAAGTTTTTATCAATTTCACTTTTTCTATTAATAGCTATTACACTCTGCACTCAGTAGTTGAAACCTTTGGAAGCAGTCACATGTAAAAGTAGAAAAAGAACAAAGCATATCAATTGTATAGAGTTGCTTAGTTCTTTAAAGTGGATACATCTCTAACTTTTTCCTCAAGTTGTTCTGATTATTTTTCTGATAAACGATGAAAAACATTAAGCTAACTCAGCAAATAAAAAGACACACTAATTATTGCCTTAAAAGTAGAGCATAGTGACTTAAAGATTGTTTGCTTCCTGAAATTTGTATGGTTGTTAAAGTTTGCAAAGAGCCACTTATAGAAATCATTTGTAAGTCAGTCAGTTAAGTGCCATACGTGATACACGCTTGGGCAATCATGTCTCGAAAGAGACATGACTGACTGGGCAGAAGATTATCCCACAGTAGGTTGCCATTGCTTTCTGTGGTAGACTGGTTGCCAGCCTAGGCTATAGAACCCAATCTATCCTGCTATTTAACCCATAACTGGAAGGAAGAGATGGATTAATACCTTTCAAGGGTATTTGCACGTAACTGAATGCAATGAATTCAACTGGAATTTGAACTCGGCTCCCCGATTTCTTGTTCCGAGCCGATATCCACTGCACCACAACGCACCCAAACTAAAAATGCTCACTAAGGGTTTCAATACTATCAGAATACCTTAATTTATAAGAGGTGCAGAGAATTATTGATAAGAACCTCAAAGTCAATTACTATGGATCACATTCTATTGGAAGAACTGTGCACATGATGTGGAACAGCCAATTCATGACTGCAAAGACAAAAGATAGCCATCTAATTTGTGCAGTGCTTGTTGAGCAAGTTAAAACAGTAAGAGCCTGGAATGCTTTCATTTTTTTCTCTGAGAAAAACTGATCAGGATCAAATGTTCAACCAAAAGAATGAGGGTTAATGTTGCTAGTTATAAGGTGATGTTGGAGGGATTTATGATGCCACCTTGAACAGAAATGTCCTCAAAAAACTGAGCAATCCTGTATTTTTTATTCACTTTGTAGTTTCATTTTTTTTTTTATTTAAATCATTTCAAACCCAAGCAAGGCAACAGAGCCACAAAAATACAAGGGAGGGGGTTTACTGAGTATGAAAGTATATAAGAAAAATATTAAGGAAATAAGAGAATAGATAATTATGAACATTGCATTTAAATTTTTGAAGATCAAACTTGATTGTAAAACAAGAAGCTTGAAGAGAGTCCCACAAGCAAGAAGTGCAAAAGAAACTTAGCATAGAAATTATGGTTACATTTATCCATTTCAAGTGGAAAATTATGAGCTCTTACTGCCAATCTAATAATGCACTTAAATTCATCAGAATAGCTACTATAAAATTATTTATAGAAAAGGCACAGGAATATACATTAGCAGTAAGAAATTGAATTTTAGATGTCAGATCAAGACCAATAACGTTTCTTTGTATTTTATTAAAGACCAATAAATATATAGCAAGAACACCAGACCATATATGGCAGTATAGACAAATGGCAGTCTTGTAAATATGTAAGATAGATTCTGGAAAGAAAATTGTCTAACACAACAGTGAACCAATCTTCCTAGTTGATACATCAATTTGATATAATCTCTTCACTTTGTGCCATTGGAAAACTTTAGCCAAAGAAGGTGCAACAAGTAACTCTCCTGGAGATCATCAGCACCAACCATATGAATGAAAAGCAGAAAGGGTGATTAGTAGAAAGCAGTTTTATTTTGAAGGCATTAAAATTAACATACCACTCCTTGCTCCTAATTAACAGAATGTAGGTCATTTTTTAGATCAGCTGCCAATTTGACCTTATTGAACTCATAAGACTTACTATTACCACATAAATAAAGGGTTGTGTTATCAGTATAGATACCAAGTTAAGAACTGATGACATCAAAGTCATTGATGAAAATTAGAAACTGCATAAAGATAGAACCCTGAGGGAAGAGTGACCAGTCAGGATAACTTATTTTGCAAAAAATTCAAAATATTTGTTAACAATAACTTTCACTATGTACAAAGCTCAAGGGCCACTTACTCTGTACCCCTTTTACCTTGAGGGCAACAGAGTAAGATGCAGTTTATGCAGATATATCTGTCTTTTCTGCCATCCTTGATGGATTATGTACAACTCTCTTATTCTTGAATTATTTAAGCCCTTATAATTATGTGTTCCTGAAATTACAAGTGTCCCTATTGGTTCCAGACATTTTTTTTTAAAACTACAAATTTTTAAACTATTGCTTACACCAAGTTATAAGCAATTCATATTAAACATAAAAAGCTAATTCTGTCACAGCCTGAATGTGTACATGGTGTAAGAGAGATATTTGTGATATTTAATGTATGCAATCATAATTTGAATGAGTTTGAAATAAATTCCCTTTTCACTTAGTCTGAACAACCCCTATCCTAAACTGAGCAATATAATTAGTTGTGTGTGTGTGTGTGTGTGTGTGTCTGTGGAAACTTTCCAGAAATGACTAAAATAGAATTCTTTTTTAAAGCTTGTAGAAACATAGCATAAATGTAATTTACAATTTGAATTAAATTGAGAGATGTGTCATGAGGGCTAATTTAATTGTGTGGCAACAACCAGTGAATAATACTGATGCTAAAAAGTCAACTTATGAAAAGAATATAAGCAGGACCTTTGGTCATCAGTAAAAAGAGGGGACCAAAAAACCAACTAGGAGGTCGGCAATACTAAAATCAAGCAGGTACAGAGATTTAAGTATCTGGGAGGTGTTCTAATAGAGGTCGGAAATGAGATCGGTGTATTGGCATGGTCAAGGATGCATTTCAAGAGCTGAGTAGAGTATTGAGAGAGAAGAAAATTTTGTTGGAAATAAAAAGACAGTACTAGATTGCTATGTGATTTATGTTCTTCAATATGTCAGCAAATGCTGGACAATTTCAAAGGAGGAAAAAAACTTGAAGCAACTGAAATGTGGTTTTACAAAAGGATACTTAGGATACCATGGACTGAACATGTTAGCAATGATGAGGTTTAGAAGAGGATGGAAACAAAAAGAAAACTAATACTTAATATCAGGAAAAGACAGCTGAGGTTTCTGGGACATGTAAAGAGGAAAAGAAGGCTTGGAGAATCCGATAGTCACAGGACAGATAGACAGGGGAAAGCAGTACATGATATACTTGAGTAAATGGATGATAAAGCTGGGTTTGGGAAGGGTAACAAGAATTTGGTAGAGCTACAAGGGTTAGGGAGATGTGGAAGGCCATGATCATCTATGTCCTAAATGGACACAGCACATAGATGTAAGATGTAATTTTCAAATGTAATTTAAATGGACTAACAATTTAGATTTGATTAGTGTCAGAGAAGCCACAGTTATCATAAAGTGTTAAGGAGAATTATAAAGATTTAAAACCAAATAATAAAGTAAAAGTATTGGTTTACAAATGCAAGAGTTCAAAATAAAATAACTAGGTACTATTAAAATTCGTAGATTTAAAAAAAATCAATTTTCAGTACTTCCTTACTAAATAAATTTTAGAACTTTGTAGAAATATTGGTGGTGGGTCAATTTAGTACATACTTTTAAAAATAAATGAGGGGTGAAGACATTTTAGTAAAGAAATTTTGCAATATCAAGTTAGAAAGTTTTGAATATTTCTCCTGAAACCTTACAAATTAATTGTTGATAGTTGGTGCTTGCCTAATTTCAAACATTTTAAGATTTCACACTAACAGTGAAAAAGATCTACAAGGAGTAATATTTTAAAATTTACTTGTAATTTTTCAGCACAACTTTTTTTTTATATCAATTCATAGTAAAAAATTATTTTTGTAAGTTTTCAAGACAAGATTTTCTAATTTGATATTGTCAATTTTTTTACCAAAATATCTTCAGGGATTTCTTTATGAAACAGAAAAAAAAAAATGTCATCACCCCTTTTCCACTCCCAATTTTCATATCCCTGATGTAAAGTAGTAGGGTAACTGACTCCCTATCTGAATATTCCTACATTTTTCTAATAAAATAACCTATTCAGTATATATAATCTATTCATTAATGATCAAGTGCTGAAAATTTCATTTTAATTTGATAGTTTTCTGATTTTAATTATGAGCAACCATACATGACATTATCAGAAAATAGGAGCAATAAAAGTCAGAAAGTATCTAAAATTCAAATAAACAGATTATGAAACGTATTTTCTTAAATTTTTAAGATTACTGAGTACTTAAAAAGTATGTCAAAGGCAGTCGCATTTACATTCAATTATTTTTTTTTTATAGCTGAAGACCTCATAGAACATAAACATCAATCAATCAAACATGTCACCACTTTTAAAGTTTTAAACAGCAGAAGCTGTTTAAAAAATGCATTTCTGCGATATTTTAGACTTAGAAAATTTGTTTTAAATCAGATTATTACTTTAAAATCAGCTAAAATTCCTCATATGTAAAGTTTCAGACAAGTATATTTTTAATTTTGGAAGATTTAAAAAAATGATTGTGATGAAAGACAAACAATTTTTGTTACAAAAACTCCAACCAATGATACACACTACACAAGAGTACTACTTTCCACGTTTTATATGCAGTAATATTTTTTTATGTTTAAAAGTTTAACAGTACGTTATGAATAATAAATCTTCGTATAAAATTAGAAATTTGAAAGATTAAGTTACTATAATATAGCTACAGTACAATACGCACAACAAAACCACAAAATCTTTGAAGTCAAGACATTTTTTTGACCTAGTTACGTATCAGTGTACGCAAATGATAAAAAAATATCCTGTTATGGTCAACGAAAAATGTCATTCTTCTTGACTCAATGTTCAAATTCTTTTTTTCATTACATTTTTTTAAAATTTTTAGTTATCGAGGGGTCGTTAAAATTGTACGATAAACCTGGATTTCGGAAGATACAGCTAAAAAATCTGTTTAACTTGAAAAATAAAAAAATGAATTACAAAAAGAATAAGTCTAATTCTTAGATTTTTACAGATCCCGCAAGTTAGCAAGTGCTCTTATTTGCTTTTGAAAGAAAAAACAAATTTAGAATTATAGAAAGCTTTTGGCCAGTTCATTTTGATAGCATTTCAAACTAATAACGTATACCATCATAGGACAGAAAGTGAGAAACAGATCCGAAGGCATATTGGCATAACCAAGGACGCATTCCAAAAGTTTAGTAGTGAGAGACAGGAAAAGAGTACTGTGATCTGTCCTTTTATATGGCAGCGAATGCTGGACAATCTTTTCACAGATGAAGGAGAAACTAAAAAAAGCAACAGAAATATTGTTCTACTGAAGAAGACTGAGGATATCATGGATCGAACATGTGGGTAACGACGAGGTTTTGATGATGATGAAAACGAAAAGGAAACATACAGGAAGAAACAACTTGAATTTTTTTGGACACGTTTGGGAAAGGTATTAATCCGTCTCTTCCTTCCAGTTATGGGTTAAATAGCAGGACAGATTGGGTAATCTTAGATTCTATAGCCTTGGTCGGCAACCAGTCTACCGCAGAAAGCAATGGCAACCTACTGCGGGATAATCTTCTGCCCAGTCAGTCATGTCTCTTTCGAGACATGATCGCCCAAGCGTGTATCACGTATGGCACTTAAACTGACTGAATGAGGAGGAGCCGAGTTCGAATTCCAATTGAATTCATTGCATTCACTTACGCGCAAATACCCTTGGGAAAGGTATTAATCATAATCCGTCTTTTCCTTCCAGTTATGGGTTAACAGGACAGATTGGGTTCTATAGCCTTGGTTGGCAACCAGTCTACCGCAGAAAGCAATGGCAACCTACTGCAGGATAATTTTCTGCCCAGTCAGTCATGTCTCTTTCGAGGCTTGATCGCCCAAGCGTGTATCACGTATGGCACTTTAACTGACTGAATGAGGAGGAAGAGGGGTGTCTTGGAGACCCATACTCACAAGACGGATAGAGTGAAAGAGAGAAACAGGGAAAAGTAAGGAAAGATATAGTTGACGGGCGGACGAGTAGTGTTTGGGAGAAACGCTAAGAGAAAACTAAGTAAGACTAAGACTTACAAGGGATGTAGAGGACCCTGATTGCAAACGTCTGCAAGGACATGACAAAAGAAGTTAAAGTACCAGCAGTCAACAGGAAAATCTATTTTAAAATTTTATCACTGTGTTGAACGACAGTCAAACTAAGAGACTCTAAGAATACTTTTTGATAGGAAAAGGTAAAATTCTTACAATTTACAAACAACCAACAAATATCATAGTTCAATGCAAAACTTATGGATTGACAATTAGTTCTAAAAGTTAAAGTAAATTTGTTAGAAGAATTCTGATTAGAAAAGTATGGTTGACTTGGTTTGTAATGAATATGCTTTGAAGGAAAAAGATTAATCGATTCGCGCAGCACAGTCCTTTCAAAATTAAGGAATTGGCCAAAAACTCAAATCAGAATAGTTCGATGTTGAAGATCGAATCAAGTTTATTTAGGCGAAACTTTTAAAAATAAATAAAATCGAGCACAGTTAAAAAAAAAATGATTTTTTAAAATTTTATAATGAAGGTAAAATTAATACGTTAAAGATTTTAAGATTTTAGTGTTAGAAAATATTCAAAGAATGTTGGCTTACAAGTTTATAACAAAAAAATTAAAACCTGTTGCAACCAAGCAAAATGTTTTTCTTATTTTTCATTTAATAGCAGTTTGTTTTAGATTAGAAAGCGAAGTCTTCGTTCATCAACATTTAAAAAAAAAAAAAAAGAATTACATTCTGAGTGAGTTTTTTTTCGTTTTCAGAGTTAGAAGAAGAGACTTTAAAAGAGGAAGATGCTAAAAAAGAAATACAACCTAAAGTTGAAAACATACGAAGAGGTGAAAGAGAAACCTTTTACTACGTGCAGTTGACAATTATGACCAGTTTTGATTTCACTAGTAAAGAATACTTGCATACATTCACAATAAATATCACTAACAGCTAAGTTATTTCAACTGAATAAATTGACAGTAAAAAAAAAAATAATAATTAAAGTTAAAGACATTTTTTTTGCTTTGGTTCGGTAAATAAAACGTAACGAACTACTACTACGTGTAGCTAGCATTAATAAAAATTGGAGTGGCAGAATTATAGCATTATAAGTTAAAAATATATATACCTGAAAACACAAAGTTACTAAAAATAAAGTAAATTATAGATATTGTATGTAGTGAATGTTAAATTGTCAACTCCTCACCTTAACAAAAGATAACGGGGTAGTAGTTCCTTCAATGTCTATCAAAAGTGCCTTGATTCCATCCAATATTGCTTCAGCTTCTGTAGCTGTTCTTTTTTGTGGGGCCATTTTTTTCTATGTAGACTTTTTTTATTTTTATTTTTTTTTTTGAGAAATAAATTCTATCTTTATTTTTTATATCCTGACTGTCTTTGATACCTGTGCTTTCTTGCTTTAATGACAACTATGACACGACGGTCAATATCAGAAAAGCAGACAGAAAATTATTTTCTAAGAAAGTAAAACTGTCGATAGAAGTTTTTCTTTTTTTATGGTTGGAACCTTTTTTGCTTTTCTTCAGTTTATATAGGTAAAATAAATAAACTGCTGTCTCATCAGTGATAGGTGTAATTAATAGCCACTATGTGGGATCGCAAGGGGGCGCGACATTACAAAAATACAAGTTAAAAAGGTTGCTAATGAATATGTTAATCACGCCGATCCAAAAAACCGCTAACTTTCCCCCCGATCAAATAATTTCACAAAATTAGCTTGCAGAAAACAATATGAATAAATGCCGATTTCGGTCATTTGCTTCCTTGAATGAACACAAAAAAAATTAATCGATCGTTTTGGAATATTTTATTGAATTTGTTCATTTATTTCTAAAAGTACTGGTTTGTGATTATATAATGCTACTGTTAGACGTGTCAGGGAGGAAGTAGACTGGGTGTACTTAGCTGTTATCATTGGCCAATGGGAAAAGGTTTAACATATATACATCGGCCTGCCAATGGTCGTCCATTGTTTGGAATGTTGTAGGGTCAGTCGACCGCCGCCCACCACATAACGCTGGTTCCACGTAAGCTAAGATTCTCACTTAGTAATTTTAGCCTCTGTTTATAGAGTCACAGACTTTCTGGTGACGCACCACTCAATTTTGCTAGCCCGACGAAGAAACTTTACTGCTGTCCTGTCTCTTCTTAAGTGTTTTGCTTCTTTAGCGACTTTAATACTTAGTGACACGCTGTCGTCTTCTCACTGCTCCTTCTTCTTAGTCGTTTACTCACACCCTTTTTTTTCTTATCCAATTGTTTGCTGTGCTGTTAACTTTTTTATAGATTTTGTTCCTCGTTTATCTCATTGTTAACGTCCTCGGTTGTAAAAGAATTATAACAAGCGAGATAAAAATTGCTTTTTAGCTTAAAACCGGCCTTTGTCCATACCTCTTTTTTCACGCTTTAAAAATTACTACTACTTTAATAACTGCCATACGTTTGTTATTTACAAGTAAATTATCATTACTTACTACAAACTAGTGTTACACTACAGCGATTGATAAATTATCTATCCTCAACTTCTGTAAATTTTGAATCTTCCCCTCGACTTTTGACAATTTCTCTTCTGCAACAGTAACAGACGTGTACAGTACAAGCCGAAATAGATTTGACAAGTTTTAAAAAGAAAGTGGAGAAAACATTTGGTTAATATCTGAACTCAAAATAGTTGGAGAAAACTTGGTAATTATGCAGCTTTCGCTTACTAACATTAAAAAGTAGATAAGTTTGGACTTTTTGGAGAAATCGGAATTGCCTACGTGGACTTATTCGACATACTTTAATTCAAGTTTTTTTGTTTTTTGTTTTTACATCCAAGAACGATAAAGTATTTCTTATCACTTGATACATACGCACATACAGCAGACACTGCCTAAAACAAATTATTGTACATTATCTGCTATTATAAACATTTTTTTCATCTGACATTTTTGTGTAGGAGATAGGATTTATCAACACAAATTTTTAAAAGAGAACTTATTTCGGCCATAAAGTGACTTTACATTTTTTTTTTCACCAGATTTTATAAACTGGTGAATTTTCTTTAAGAAAAACAGATTTATCATGGAGCCTCAAACTTTGTTGATCGGCGTAGCTGGTTTTATCTTATCTTTTCTCGTGATTTATTTAATATCTGTATTCAGCATGCGAGAAAAAACATTCGAAGAAGTTTTAGAAGAACAGCGGAAACGACTGGAGGAAGAAGAAAGGAAGGCGAAGAGCGAACGGAGGGCCGAAAAGGGTGAAAGGAAAAAGTATAGAAAGTTTAAAGAAAAGCCGAAAGAAAAATCTTTGTCGTCACTACCACGCGAAGCACAACAGCCGCCGACAGCGAGTAATACCAAAATTCTGGTACCATCGGTGACTGAAATTGTAGTGGAAAAAGTGTCCTCAACTACTGCAGTCCCAACAACAACCAGTATTAAGACCAATTCGCCAAAATCATCTAAGAAGGCCTCAAAGTCCATTAGCGAGAGTAATAATTTGAGTGGTAGCAGTAGTAGTAATCCTAGTGGAAAAAATGTGAAACCACTTGTTGCCCGATCGTCTGCTTCTTCCGACTCTGTTTGTTTAGCAGAGACTATTGAGAAAAATGTTCAAGTAACAACGCTTGAAAAAGGCAGTTCAAATAAGAGTAACAATAGTAAGGCATCAAAAGCAGTCCGGAAAATTTCACCCCGAAACAGACACCTCCAGTTTTATCTTCACCAGTAGAGCAGCAGCAAAAACAGAAACAACCCCAACCACAGGAGCAACAAAAACAGAAACAACCCCGACCACAGCAGCAACAGAAACAACCCCGACCACAGCAGCAACAGAAACAATCCCAGCCACAGGAGCAACGACAAAAACAACCCCAACCCCAGGAGCAAGAGAAGCAGCAACAAAAACAACCCCATTCCCAGGAGCAAGAGAAGCAGCAACAAAAACAACCCCATCCCCAGGAGCAACAGAAGCAGCAACAAAAACAGAAACAACCCCAACAACAACAGCAGCAGCAACAAAAACAGAAACAATCCCAACCACAGGAGCAACAGAAACAACCCCAACCACAGCAGCAACAAAAACAGAAACAATCTCAAGCACAGGGGCAACAGAAAAAACAACCCCAACTCCAGGAGCAACAGAAGCAGCAACAAAAACAGAAACAATCCCAACCACCGGAGCAACAAAAACAGAAACAATCCCAACCACCGGAGCAACAAAAACAGAAACAATCCCAACCACCGGAGCAACAAAAACAGAAACAATCCCAACCACCGGAGCAACAAAAGCAGAGACAACCCCAACCCCATGAGCAACAAAAGCAGAGACAACCCCAACCCCATGAGCAACAAAAGCAGAGACAACCCCATGAGCAACAAAAGCAGAGACAACCCCTACCACAGGAGCAACAAAAGCAGAGACAATCCCTACCACAGGAGCAACAAAAGCAGAGACAACCCCAACCCCATGAGCAACAAAAGCAGAGACAACCCCAACCCCATGAGCAACAAAAGCAGAGACAACCCCAACCCCATGAGCAACAAAAGCAGAGACAACCCCAACCCCATGAGCAACAAAAGCAGAGACAACCCCAACCCCATGAGCAACAAAAGCAGAGACAACCCCAACCCCATGAGCAACAAAAGCAGAGACAACCCCATGAGCAACAAAAGCAGAGACAACCCCTACCACAGGAGCAACAAAAGCAGAGACAATCCCTACCACAGGAGCAACAAAAGCAGAGACAATCCCAACCACTGGAGCAACAAAAGCAAATACTAAAACAGAAACAACTTCAACCACAAGAACAACAGCTAAAACAGAAACAGCCCCAAACACAAGAGCAACAGCAAAAACAGAAGCAACCACAACACCAAGAACAGCAAAAGCAACAACAGAAACAGCAACTACAGAAGCAGCAGCAACAACAGAAAAATAC
Organism: Ascarosepion bandense; assembly: GCA_037127315.1. Classification (NCBI taxonomy): domain Eukaryota; kingdom Metazoa; phylum Mollusca; class Cephalopoda; order Sepiida; family Sepiidae; genus Ascarosepion; species Ascarosepion bandense. The sequence continues at coordinate 800,471 of JBBBDQ010002170.1, read as the reverse complement.
TACTAATAATAAAGGTGCCAAGAATAGTCAGATCCAACAAAATCCAAAATCCAATGTCGAACCAAAGGGTAACATAAAAAATTCAAAAGCGACCACTCAAAATGCAAACGAAGCACTTGAAAAAGAAATCATCATTGTTAAGCAGAACCAAAAATTTGGTAAGTATATCGTTTTTTATTTAGATTATTTCAATAAAAACCAATTTTAAAATGATTAAGTCTTACTCTTAATATCACGAATATTATCCCTCCCTTTTACTAGTCTTTGTTTAGGAACTCAGTCAAGCTGTATATTGATTGAAAAGTAAAACTCTTAGTCTACAAACTACTCGAAAGTTTTTATTTTTTTTATTTTTTTACATACAATTTTTAAGGAATTATTATGGTGTTTGGGACTTGTTGCAATGTCAGCAGGTTCTTGCCAAATGTCAGTGCAGTATCGGTCTAAGTTTAACTTTTTAAAATGTTTTATTTTTTGTGTGTATTAAGAAAAGCGAAGTGGATCACCTTGTTTCATTTTTATGTCCCAGATGCGCATCTGTCATTTGCATCCTACTTCCATGTTGGCCAGGTCCACCCACATCTTTATAAAGCCAATTAAGAAAAAAAAAAAAAAAAATTAATGTCATACAATTGATTACTGTCCCCCATCTTAATTTGACAATTATTTTTAGTCGTTTTAAAATAATTTGTTAGTCTTTCTATTAAATTCTGCCACGTTAAAAATGAAGAATATGTCAACAAGGTTTCATCGCTTTATTTATTTTTCAAAATAATAAATAAAATTTAAAGCTCATATTCTTTTTAAAATCATTGGTCTTTTACTTTTTGTTCGCTGTTCATCAATGGATTCTAAATTGAAAATCCTGTTTGTCCAAAGCTGCCCGAATCCTGTTTTCTTTGTAATTTTTATATTACATTAAGTTTTTAAAATATTTGGACAAATGTGATAACTTTTAAGTTTTTTGATGTGCGATCATTTTGCCAGACATTATAATCGATAATGCATGTGTGACTGACTAGATGAGTTATGTCTGCTCAGATTTGGTAGTGTTGACGTGTCTCTTTGGCGGCGCCCTGTTTACAGCTTTCACTATAATTTCTACCAAAATGAATTTATAACCGTACCTTCCATCATATAGGCATATGAAAGTGTCATTGATAAATTTTAAAAAGAATTTTTAAAAATCTTACGAGACTAAAAACTAAAACCCCTTAAAAAGGGACCTTCACAAATTTGTTAGCTTATCTGGTTAAAAAAAATGTCCTTTGTTATAAGCGTGGCTTAGTGTTTGGCACAAAGCGCCTCAATTATGGGCACCCAGTGAGGGTCAAACTATACTATAATTAATAATTATATAATCTGGTCTCCCTACTAAGGTAGGATGTTAAGTCGTTTTAACGTGGCAAGCGTCGTATACCTATGCGTATTGGCCAAGGATTTACAAATACGACAACGAAGCAACCGTTGTTAAGGGGTCTTGCTTAAAAAAAAGTTTTTTCTTGACTTGTCATTATTCGTGTGTGAAATGTATACAATTGGAGCGTATGTATTTTAAGCGTTTAAAACATTTAGGTTATCCCGTGGCCAGAGAGGAGCTCTTAAATTTTATTTTAAAAAAATCTTTTTCTTTTAGTGTTTTTTTTTTCCTTTTTTTGTTTTGTTTAGGGTTTTCTTGTAAAATAATAGCAAAGTATAGTTACAGTAACACTTCACTTCAGTATTTCCCATCCAGTTTTCAGTGTGTTAACTTATTTTCAGTGTATTAAGTTTTAAATCTTAAGTAATTTTTTTTCAAAGAAATTCAAATTAACTTTATTCACACTAAGATTTCAATTCAAGTAATTTTTTTTGTAAAATATATATATATTTTTTTTTGCTTAAATTAAGTAAGTACCACATGAATAGTTACTTTCCCAATATCTCACAAGTTATAAACAAATTTTCTTACAAAATAAGATGCCTTGTATTTTATCCTGTTTTTTTTTTTTTCTTTGTCTTAGACACATCTCTCTCTTAGTCTCTCTACTAGTGAATGTTTTTTCTTTGGTTTCATTAAAAACCTGACAAAACTGCTTTTAGTTTTAAAATTCAAACCTGTTAATTGATCTTTTTCTTTTACTAAGAAAACACTAGTCAAGCAAAAATTAAAAATCAGAATCATACTTTTTTTTTTCTTTTTTGTGATATCGATTTCGCTAATAACGATAATCATCAGCTGTTAACAATTGGTAGGTAGTTTTAAAAATTGTACTTTAAATAAATTTGGAGCGAGATTTTGTATTGCTAAAAAAATTTTCCAGTGCCAGTCTAAGATTTTGTTTGGTGTGCTCTTTTTTTTTTTTCTTGTGTGTGTCTGTGTGTGATTGAAACAAATTTGGATTATTAATAACTAAACAACGGCATTAAGAAATTCAAAATTCAAAAACCTATTGCAGGATAACCTGCCCAGTCAGTCATGTCTCTTTCGAAACATGATCGCCCAAAGCGTGTATCACGTATGGCACTTGACTGACACTGTGACAGTAAAAAAACGAAAGTGGTAAAAAGCGTGAACGGCGATGGTATTACCTTAAGAGTAACATTCATTCTCTTTCCACGTGTCAATATTGTAAATGACTCGCTTGCTATGATTGATATAGCACTGTATCGATTTAACGAAGTTTATTTTTTTTATCATTTAAGCCTGTTGCTATATCAATTATAGCCATAGGCATAAGAGTGGTTCGTTGCTCAATAACAAGATCTTTGTCATCATGTAGAGATTACTACTACATACGAATTAACGAATATTTATTGGGAAATTATTGCTAAAAATGTTAATTCTCAACAGTACTTTGGTTTTGGATGCCGGAATTTAAAAATAGAAATACAGAACTTTTTTTATTTTTATTAAGTGTTATAATTTCATTTAGTCCAGATAATTTTTCAATTTTTAAAAATGTTGAAATCACTAGGTTTCGTTTGTGTGATCACTGAGTTTCCTGGTCTTAAATGTTACAATGGTTAGTAACCAGTCTGAATTATCATCAGTTATGGTTATGTAGCAAAAAGCTGAATTTAGTAAATAACTAGCTAGTCTTGTTAATTTAAAATATAAATGCAATGTTATTGAACTTTTAAATATTTAAAATAAGAATGCTTTTCCTTTTCATTATCAACATCAGGTATCAGAAAGATACCAGGAATTTTTCCTTTTATTTATTTTTAACTAACATTACTTTTTTTCATTAAGTGGTATAAAATTCCATTCATTGCTTTAGTGAACCTTTATTTGTTGAGTGCATTTTCTTTGTGTAAAAGGTGAATATTAATATGAACATGCTTGTTTAAATAAAATGTTCATAATTTAAAATGATAGCGAATGACAATAGTTCTCTAACATGAATCAAGGTATGAAAGAAAAATTATGTTTAAATGACTTTTTTTCTTTTTTTCAACAAACAGTTGTCTTTGAATGTAATTTGAAACAGGAAAATCACTGATATTTTAGTTTATATTTTCAGATTTTGGATAATTAACTTTCTTTGAAGCAAATAACAAAATAAATTTCTAGATTCCCAATCTAGAACTGCACAAATTCAGCTTTAAATTGCTGTTTTTTGGGGTTTTTATTTCTAATGTAAAAATAAAAAAAACTACCATTCAGATACCTCATAAATTTGATTTATTAAAATCAATCTAGATATTTAAAATAATGGTGTTTTTTATGCACTTTGTTTTTCATCTGGTACATAGAATATGAAAAATCAGTTGCTTATGGTTCAATTGATGAGAATTACTAATTGTGTGTATGTATATACATGTGTGTTTGAGTAACTTGTGCACTCGCTTTTAAAAAAATATCAAATGTGATTAATAAAATAAGCTTTAGCAATTCAATATTTTTCAGTTTGTTTTAGGCTTGTAGTAAATGTGTAAGTGTTTTAAATAAGTTTTATATTTGAAAGCTATCACAAGCCTCTAAGTAAAAATGACTAACCACTTTTATCTGAGGATGCTCGTTTACTAGAGCAGCTAACCAATTCTTGTTGCTGACGCCTGCTCAGAGGCATTTGTGTTCAACACCCACAGAATCCAACTGGTTTATATTTCAAATATGCTTTTTATATATATATATATATATATATAGAGAGAGAGAGGTTTTTGGGAGAGGGCACATGATCAATCGTTTGAACAAAGCCAGTATGCTCAAGCCCTCAGTCACAATGACTTGTGACTTCCTGCTAGCACAACCATGGCAGCTCCCCAAAGAGTTCAGTCTATTCAACTTCTCTCATTAGGAGTAGGTTGTAGGTCAAGCCTTTTTCTTTTTTTTTTTTTTCTGGGCACTTTTCAGAAGTACCACATGCCAGGATATCATTCTCCCCCCCCTCCCCCGGGACTGATAACATCAAGAGGTCACCTTCCTAACAAATTGATCCTGGTCTTATGCTCAGAAAGTTAATGTTCTAAACATTTGGCCAAGTAGTAAAAGCAAAAATCTTACTGTGATTAGTATAGCTTCCTGCTCTCCACTTAAAATATTTGTTTTGATTCTATCTACTTGGTAAATATGGAACAGAATATTAAAAATAACATTATTTATTACATTGTTATTTTTTGTGTTCTGTGTAATAAATCTTTTCTATATTATGCAACTCGTCCAATTTGGCATTTAGTTTTACAGAGTTCCATAGCCAAGATAGAATCTCTTTAAATATAAAATGTCCGGCCCTAAATGAGCTGAGTTTTAAAAAAAAATTTTTTGTTTTTATAATGAAAACCTAAAAAGTATTCAAAAACACCTTTTTTTTTTTTTAGTTCTGATATTGTGTACAAAAATATCACTTCATTGAATTTAGATAATAAAAGTTAAAATACAATATTAAATGGATCTTGGAACTTTCAAATATCTTAAAGGAACTGAGTAAAAAACAAAAACAAAACTTGTCTTTTTAAGAATCTTAGCAAAAATATAATTCTGAATTTAAAATAGTATGAAGAATAATTTATGAAATTGAAATTTGAGTTAAATGCATGTCGGCTGAAACTAGTTTTCTGTCTCTTTCACTTTTAGAATAGAAGTAGAACATTTATGATTCATATGTAAATTGTGCTCTTGGTTGTCACATATACAGTTTATCAAGGAAGACAAATGAATCATTTTAACATTCATCTTGAGTATCATAGCTTTTTTTTTTTTTTATAAACTAGCTTGTTTTAATAGTTTTAAGACTTTTATTTGCAAACTGATGCATTTATATCCCAACCAAAAATTCCTGTTTTATTTGTAAAATGCTTTGATATTAGTGAAACCTTGATAAAATTTTTTAATCCATTAATCTAATTTCTGACAGCTTTATCCCCCCCCCCAAACAATTTCAGTTACAATATTTATAAACATCTTGTCCTGCACTGTTGACTGGGGCTTCAGAATACAACAACATCTTTGCAGAAGGGTAAGATTCCCCCCTCTCTCTCCCCAATGAGGGCACCTGTTTGCTATGGGTGGTGACATATGATGCCTGAGGATCCTGATAGTAGGTGACTTCAAGCGTTAGGTAGAATACTTCTAAATTCCAACACCCTACTTTGGCCCTTACTTGGGCTAGAGTGGCAGTTAGAGGCCTGATCTGATCAGTTAGCTAGTCATATCAAGCCCTAGTACCATTCCACCCACCAAAAACACAAATTCACAATCTGCAAAGAAAATCATGCACACACCAACAAAATTTAATCAAATTTGTACTAGAAAGTAGATCAGTCTATGCAAAGATTAATCAAGTTATAATTAAAATGTGTCATCAAAAATTAACCTATATTCAACTTCATTGGGGGTAGATGAATGAAAGGAATTATTGATGGCTACATATAAATGCTTATACCATTTTTTTTTTTTTCTGAGATGCTTGGGTGAATGGGATTCTCCCCAAGTGTCTTCCATGATAGGGCTTTGAGGAGAGTGAGGAGCAAGGCTGATTTAAAGAAAAAAAATAATTCAATAAAAAAAAAAAAATGAAAAGACCCCTACCTGTATCAAGTTCTGATAATGAATCATAATTGCATAATTATTTCACTAAATCTATACTATAATAAGAGTTGCATCAGTCTGAATTTTATATTGAGGCCAAGCAATAAGGAGTGGGGATCACTTGTGATGGTAACAGAAGCAGACATGCATATGGTAGCAAAAAACCAAAGCCTTATTAATGAGAAAAGGAATAAGACCACGGAATTTGAAATATAATCAATTATATTACCATAGACTACAAACAATTCAGTAAAATGAAAGTGACTTACAAAATGTCTTATGAAGGACAATCTTTGAAAGGTGTGTATGGGTCAGTGTAGGAAGCTGACTGATGTTCTTGACTGCAGTTAAGTCCTCTGATGTCTTCACCCAGTGTAGTATTTGGAGAAAAGATAATAATGCCATGATGAATTCTGTGTGAGAATGTATGTGCATCACAATCTGTGATTTAGCTTTGTGCAATTCATTTTTTATATGTCTTTTTCAAAATAGAAAACAGTTTCTGGCCAGATATTTGTATCAGGTTCAGTCTTTTTCTGAATTTTCCCTTTTATATTTAATTGCTTATATACTTGATATTTATGTCAACATGCAAATTTCACTTCAAATTTGCAACAAACACACACACATACACACACACACACACATATATATATATATATATATATATATATACACACACACCCAAGTGTATAAGTAGCATAGATACACTATGCTCTGGTCTTGATAAATATGAAGCCACTGATTAAATGTACATTATTTGTTTTTGTTTTGTGACTACTGAACCTCCATTATGAGGGTTGCTATTGCCAGTCAGAAGAGAAGATGCTAGAATTAGTCAACAGGAGTGTTGAACATTGATCAAAGAACAAGAAGCTGTAAGATAACTAAATGCTACTTGGCAATGAGAAATAATACAACAAAATTCTCAATAACATTATCAAACTTAAGAGAATTTGTCACAGGAAAGAAGAGTGGAAATTTTACAGCAAAATGCTCAAACATCAGGAAACTCAAGAGAAATTACAGAAAAGAGCAGATTTCAAATCAGAATGCTAATGCACACAGAATGGTAAAATCAGCTGAGAAGATCTTTAAATCAGGCTAGACAACACAATACCAATGTTCTTCTCCAAGTGGATGTCAATGTTTCCTGTCACAACTGTGGCACCATGGAAGTACAGTGTTGATTCTGAAGTTCTCTGGTGCTAATGGGTGAAAAACAAGTGGAAGTCAACTACTCCCAATTCTTGAATTTGCTGCAAACCTCATTTAATTGATATCCCTAATATATTAGGACGACCTGAAGATCTTGGTCAGCAATTTATCAATGCTACTATTATTTCTAGATATTTTCAAATAAATATTAGATGTTTCAGCAGTGCTGTGTGTCAATGTGTAGCATGAAGGTGGATGATGCCACTATTGCTCAAGGACTTGCAACTTTTTAGGAGCCATGGTTTTGTATACAGATTAATAGATCCTCTTAGAAATATTGCAACCAAACCACTTACATGTCTTCTAACTTATTTTTATGACCCTGAAGAACAAATTAGACAGCAAATGAACAGGGTATTGAGAAATAATGCTGTCTAAATTTTTTTTTTTTTTTTTTTTACAATCCCTTCTGTGATGATTGACCAAGATAATTCTTATTTGAGATCTTTTTCTGTTTAGGAACAAGTAAACCTAGGAAATCTGGAAATTTTCTCTTGGTATTATAACTCACAATCTCTTTCAGAATATAACATTTGCAATATTATGTAAATGGATATAGGCATTATTTGTGTAACATTGTATGATGAGCCAAGTGAAAAAGCTCATTCATTGATAGGAATGGGTAATGGAGTCCCTTGAAACACCTATTAAAAAAACTATTACCATTTATAATTGAAAAAAAAAATAATATACCCTCAAATTATTCCTATAACTGTTAAGAGTATTAAACAATGCAATAATTCAAGTAAGAAAAAAAAAATGTAGGCAAACAAGATTCTCAAATGGTTAATATTTATTAACTTAAAAATCAAAACCTATTCAGACCTTGCAGCTTACTCCCTAGAAGAAAAAAAAATCAAAAGAAATAGCCAAACCATAAACATAATATATATTAAAATTCAACATATCTGAACTACCAAATGGAATAAAAAATAGGTTATATCACAAAAGTATAAACTTACATTTCCAGAACTTTACCTGTCACAGACCATCATGAAGACAGATGTACTAAAATTCCAGTATGTCCAAAATGCAGTAGTACAAGAAACCAAGTGCAAAGGTACTATTAAAATGCATAAATTGTAATGAGAACCACCTTGCATACATCTATGTATAGCTTGACAAAAAGAAATAGATAAAATATGAGAAATATAACTTTTCCTAAAGCCAAGAAAATTGCTGAAAACATGAGACATAATATTACAGTAAATTATGCAACCAAAATCAGACAACACAGTGATGAGAAATATGATTTCTGTGAATTATTAAAAGCATTAATCCAAGAGCTAAAGAAATTAATTGAAATAAAAAAAAAATAACAGGGAAAGCAATGGTTTACACCACATCCCATAAAAAGATATACCTAATCAAAATATAGAAAATTCTAACAAATTTACAAGTTAAGCGACCAAAAGAATCATCTTGTCACATATCTTGATCTAGAGATTCCTCCTCTATAATGCAAAAAGAAAGATATCTCCAATAAAAAAAAAAAGCAAGGAAGCAAACTAGTTAAAAAGATAACTGTAAGGATGAAATCACCTAAAATAAACCTAGTAAACAAAAACAAAACACAACTGTCAAAAAGGAAACTCTTCAAGGAAAAAATCACCTAAAAACAACCAAGAAAAATGGAAACTTATGCTGAGGTTTTTGTTGGATTGTCATAAGTCATGTAATAAATTTATTCTGTGGAATGGAAAAGGAAAGCAAACCTTCAAAAATTGCTTTTGCTTATTACAGGCTTATGTCCTGCAATCATCTGCCTTCAGGGAAACTTTTTAAAGGACAATAAAAATATAAATATTAAAAACTATAAAGCATCTAATTTTATTAGTTATAGTGGAAATGGAGCTTCTATATTAGTTTAAAAAAAGATTTTCCAGAGCAAAATCAACTTGAATATAGTAATACAGACAGTGGTCATAAGAGTCTCACTATATAAAAATTTTCACCATATGCTTGGTTTACATTTCTCCTAATGATCCTATAGATGGAACTGAATTAGAATAAACTGCTGAAGCAACTCTGAAAACCATTTATTTTAGTAAATTTAATAGCCATAACATCATATGGGGTTGCAAAAATACTGATCATTCGAGTACATATACCAGGCACTTGACAAGAATGGTGAAGCCCGAACCGTTGCCTTGGATATCTCCAAAGCATTCGACAGGGTCTGGCATGCTGGCCTCTTGTGCAAACTGCGGAGCTATGGGATAACTGGACATCTGTTTGACCTCATCCAGTCTTTCCTCTCTAACCGCACATTGAAGGTAGTATTAAATGGGCATGCCTCCCAAAACTACCAGACGAACGCGGGCGTCCCTCAAGGTTCTATCCTAGGTCCCACGCTCTTTCTGATCTACATTAATGATCTCCCCGACACCATTAGATCCCAAGTTGGCATGTATGCTGACGACACAACAATCTACTCCCACATCGATCAGAAACCAGGTCTGGACGACAAAGCGAACCTCGCTGCCGTACTTGAAAGGGACCTCCAATCCATAGTGACCTAGGGTAGGAAATGGTTGGTAAATTTCAATGCCTCCAAAACAAAGCTGTTATCAACTAATCACCATAGACAATCGCATCTACCTCCCATTAGCATGGGACAGGCTAGCCTCCCAGAGAGTAAAATACTACGCCTCCTTGGCCTTACACTCTCGGTGGACCTCAAATGGAATGACTATATTGAATCCATTGCCAAATCTGCTGCTATGAAAGTGGGCTCCCTGTGCAGGGCCCGGAAATTTTTCCCACCTGAATCTATTCTGCACATATACAAATCTACCATCCGCCCGTGTATTGAATATTGCTGCCATATCTGGTCGGGTGCCCCTGCTGCTCTCCTTGGGCTTCTTGACAAAATACAAAGGAGGATCTATAACGTGGTTGATACTGACTTGGCAGACTGGCTGCAGCCGCTCTCACACCGGCGTGATGTGGCTTCCTGTGCCTCTTCTACAAGTACTTTCATGGCTTCTGCTCCGATGAGCTTAGATCACTGGTGCCGCCTAAGCACGAATTTACACGAGATACTAGATTAGCAACTAGGTCCCACCCTTTTACAGTTAAACAAATAAGATGTAACCGTAAATTCTACTCCAACAGCTTCTTTTCTCGCGCTTCCCGCCTATGGAACTCCCTTCCACAACTCTGCTTTCCCGACAGTTACAATCTCCAGGTGTTTAAATGTAGGGTCAATAGACACCTCCTATCACACTAACTCCCAACTATTCTCACAACACTCTCATCTACCCAACCCTCATTCTCGGTATCCTTACCTGCCTATCACCCACCCTCTGTCATTTCCTATATTTAATCAGCCTGTCTCCACTCTACGTAGCCCCCCTGCGCAGTAGTGGCAGTGACATGCCTTGCTCGGGGTGAAATGCTTATAAAAAAAAAAAAAAAAAAAAAAAAAAAAAATGGAAAATTTTATCAATAGAAACACTGTGATAACAAGACATATACTCATCTCCAGCCATCGAGTGGTACATATACAGCAATAGGTCTAACCTTAAGTGATCCTGCAACATACCTAGATTATAGCTGGAAAGTACATTGATACATGTGGTAGTGATTACATAAAAAATTCTGGATCTTTGCCAGATGAAAGAATACCATATTAGAAACTTAAAAGCAAGCTGGAAGGAATTTAAAAATGCATGTATGCTAAAATTTATACCAGAAGCCAATGTAGACAATGCAGAGCACATCACTTATTTTACAAAAACACTTCTAGTATTGTAGAACAGTTTATATAAAAACATCAACTCAAACATGACTGATGTTGGTTTAATGTGTGTATTAAAAAAATGAAAAACTGAATATCTACAAAACAAATTGAGCTAAAGTAATGCATCCAAGCAATCCTCATGAAAGAACTTTGTATCCGATATTAATTCTACCAAAACTATGATTTGTAAAATTGCTAGAAAAAATAAAAGCACTCCTTTGAGAAATTTATATGAAAGTAACTAACAGGATATTGCAAACTTATTAGCACAAAACTTCTCTCAAAGCTTTTCCTCAAATAATACTAGTAAACTTTTTAAGAATATCAAGATAAATGAAGAGTAGAAAAAAATTAAATGTCTACTTTAACAATAAATATAAATGCAACCAGGCTCTTCAGTCAGTCAGTTAAGTGCCATACGTGATACACGCTTGGGCGATCATGTCTCGAAAGAGACATGACTGACCGGGCAGAAGATTATCCCACAGTAGATTGCCATTGCTTTCTGTGGTAGACTAGTTGCCGACCAAGGCTATAGAACCCAATCTGTCCTGCTATTTAACCCATAACTGGGGGGAAGAGATGGATTAATACTTTTCCCAAGGGTATTTGTGCGTAAGTGAATGCAAGGAATTCAACTGGAATCAACCACTCTTACTTTACCAGAATTATTAGATTCTATAAAAAAAAAAACTCAGCAGATGAATTCACTCTGAATTTCTAAAAATCCTACCATATATTCCCTTGAATTATATACTCAAAATTTTCAACAATATATAGGTCAGTGGTAATATTCTTAGTTTCTGCCATAAAATAAAAAAACCCTGAAAACTACTCAGAAAATCCCTTAAAATCAAGATCCTATTGCAATTACAAATTTCTTATGCAAAACATTTGAAAGAATTGTTAATAAGTTTTCTTGGTTTCTTGAAGCTAATCAAATTACAGATTTCCAATCTGGCCTCAAAAAGAACAAAAGCATAATCAATCACCTTATTTGACTGGAGTTTTATCAGAAATTCCTTCATTAAAAAGGAACACTTAATGATAGTTTTCTTTGACTTAGAAAAAGCTTATGATACCTCATGGGGATGTATAATGAAAGGCTTAAATGGAATGGCTCTTAAAGGAAAATTATCAATTCTTATCAATAAATTCCTGACAGAACAAACTTTTTAATGTTTCTTGTTGGGACTATGCTGTCAGCAAGGTAGCATATTATCAGTAACACTCTTCAACATAAAAATAAATGGTATTATTAAATGTTTAATCACTGGAGTTGATTGTTTACTCTATAGAGATGACTTTCTAATATGTTACAAACAATTGGACAGCAACCAAACAGTGTCTCAATGAAGTAAACAAATGGGCCCAGAAAATATTCAAGTTATCCAGATAAAAAAAAAACTATCGAAGTATACACATTGGAAAGCTACGCCATAATCCTAAATTAAGACTAAATGATGCAGAAATGTCTATAGTAGATCAAATAGCTAGAAATAATCTTTAGCAAAATATTATTCTTCATACCACATATAAAATACCTTCATGAAAAATGCAATAAAGCAAAACAACTACTCAGTCATTTCAAACAATGACTGGGGAGCTAACAGACAGATGCTGCTGAAATTCTATCGGACATTAGTTAGATCCAAATTGGATTATGGATGCTTTATCTATGGGGTGAGAAGAAAATCATACGTAAAAAAAAAACTTAATACAATCCATCACCAAGGTCTGCAACTCCTAGGAGCCTACAATACATTCCCAATTGAAAACTGAAATGCCAAAGCACACAAACCACCTTTGGTATTAACGTAAGTTAGTATTACATTATTACATGAAACTTTGTTCATGCCTAAGTAATTCAACATACAACTGTGTTCTTTAACTTCAATATAAGAAATTACATAATTTAAAGGAAAATGCAATTAAACCTTGAAATAAATTCTTCTTTAATATACAAATATATCTTATGTACTTTGTAGCCAAAAA
>JBBBDQ010002170.1:757500-767500 GCA_037127315.1 Ascarosepion bandense | reverse complement strand
AATTCATTTGTAACTCCGTGGAGGGCAAATGTAAATCCCAACACTTAATTTATGAAGCTCACATTTCACCATCCAACAACAAGAAAAATTACCGAACTTATATTGTTATCTCCATGGGACCTTTTAAGCAAAGATATTACTATCACAGGTATTCTTTTTCGAACCCAGGTCAAAAATACCAGACTGCCCTTTCATGGAGATTCTGGAAAATGAAGGAAGAAGGGCTGGACCCTGTAGTTAGCTGGAGATTGATAGGTTCAACCCGAATTCCGAGGAATTTTCATGATAGGTACGATCTGTGTCCGCAAGAAAAAATAAAGTACCCCAACCAGCACCTACTTCTGAATTTTAGAAAGGAATTCATTAGTAAGTGCCTCCATGGGGTGAAATTTGTGAACATTTAAAATTTTAAATTCTAAATTTAGTTTTTAGGAGAGTAAATATAAATTGCTTTTGATTAATTAATTAAATTTTTAAATAGAAATTTTGAGCCCACCTTCCTCTTTCTGTCTCTTTTTAATATCTACCCTTTATGAAGTAAGGGTACTTATGCTATTTTAACCCTCAATTTTTTTTTGCAAATTTGTTTATATATCTTTTTCACAAATGTTTTAAAATTTGTTTAGAAAAGTTTTTTAAAAACTTAAATTTTATTAATTTTATTTTTATTTTTAATTTAAATCTAGATTTATAATTAATTAGATTAACTTAATTAAATTTAATTAAATCATATATCAGCTTTTTTCCCCAAATAAGTCTTTTCTAAAAATCTTTTTTCTAATACTTTAATCCATTTATAAACGTGAGTTTTGTTGACACGTATCTAGCGTCTATATGAAATAGAAAATTTTCATTTTTTCTTTATCCTTTTTTCCTCCCTCTCTTTCTGTTTTTTTAGCCCACTTCTCAATCAAACACCACTTCCTATTTCATTTATTAACACCCTTACTCTTTGTAAAGCTAGACAAATCCAAATTTTTACATTTTTCACTTGCATCTCATTCTAAAAGTAATGTTATCCAAAATCTAAAAATAGACATTGATTGCTAATTTTTTTTCGTGACGTAAATTTTTTAATTTCTGCTGGTAAATTCGTAATCTTCAAAATGTTTTTATTTCTTTTTTATTTCAATTTGAAATTTGGTAGTTGCCGATGAGATGTGAAATCTCTCTTAGGGATATCATTTTGAAATGGTCATTCAACAGTTTTGAACATTGAATTTTATTTTATATATATATATATGTGTGTGTGTGTGTGTGTGAATATATATTCATGTGTGTATCTGTGTGTATTTGTGCATATCTGTGTGTGTCTATATATATATATATATATATTTATACCTGTCTTTATCTGTGTATGTATATACCTGTATTTGTTTATATAAGTGTATACCTATATTCTGTGTGTGTGTATACATGTATACCTGTGTTATTGTGTGTGTACAGGTATACCTGTGTTTTTGTGTGTGTGTACGTGTATACCTGTTTTTGTATGTGTGTGTGTACGTGTATACCTGTGTTTTTGTATGTATACCTGTGTTTTTGTATGTGTGTATGTGTATGTATGTATCTGTGTTTTTGTATGTGTGTGTGTACGTACACCTGTGTTTTTGTATGTGTGTGTGCGTACACCTGTGTTTTTGTATGTATGTGTGTGTGTATGTGTATACCTGTGTTTTGTATGCATGTGTGTGTATGTATGTATCTGTGTTTCTTGCATGTGTGTGTGTATGTGTATATCTGTGTTTTTGTATGTGTGTGTATGTGTATGTCTGTGTTTTTGTATGTGTGTGTATGTATGTATGTATCTGTGTGTTTGTATGTGTGTGTATGTATGTATCTGTGTTTTTTGTGTATGTGTGTGCATGTGTATACCTGTGTTGTATGTGTGTGTATGTATGTATCTGTGTTTGTGTGTGTGTATGTATGTATCTGTTTTGTATGTGTGTGTGTATGTATGTATGTATGTATGTATGTGTGTGTATGTATGTATGTATCTGTGTTTTTGTGTGTGTGTATGTATGTATCTGTGTTTTTGTGTGTGTATGTATGTATGTATCTGTGTTTTTTGTATGTGTGTGTGTATGTGTATATCTGTGTTTCTTGTATGTGTGTGTATGTATATCTGTGTTCGTGCGTGTGTGTGTATGTATGTATGTATGTATCTGTGTTTTTGTATGTGTGTGTGTATGTGTGCATGGACGGAAGCTGTATGTGTGTGTGTATGTATGTACGTGTTTTGTGAGTGTGTGTGTGTATGTGTATACTGTGTTTTTTGTATGTATGTGTGTATGTATGTATATCTGTGTTTTGTATGCGTGTGTGCATGTGTGCATCTGTGTTTTTGTGTGTGCATGTGTGCATCTGTGTTTTTTGTATGTGTGTGCGTGCGTGTGTATCTGTGTTTTGTATGTGTGTGTGTACGTGTGTGTACCTGTGTTTGTACGTGTGTGTGCATGTGTACCTGTATGCTTGCATGTGTGCGTGTGTGCACGTGTGTACCTGTGTTTCTTGCATGTGTGTGTGCATGTGTGCATCTGTGTTTTGTGCATGTGCATGTGCATGTGCGTACCTGTGTTTTTGCATGTGTGTGTGCATGCGTGCGTCTGTACTTTTGTATTTTTGTGTGTACATACGTGTACATCTGTTTTGTATGTATGTGTGCATGTGTGCATCTGTTTTGTGTGTGTGTGCACGTGTGGATCTGTGTTTTGTATGTGTGTGTGTACGTGTGCATCTGTGTTTCGAGACATGTGTGTGTACGTGTGCACTGTGTTTTTATGTATGTGTGTGTGCATGTGTGTATCTGTGTTTTGCATGTGTGTGTGCGTGCAAACACCCGTGTTTTGTATGTGTGTGTGCACAGGCAGGATCTGTTTTGGTACGTGCGCGGTGCGCTGTGTGTGACTGTGTTTTCGTGCTGTGTGTGTGTACGTGTGTGACTGTGTTTTGTATGTGTGTGTGCGCACGCGTGCATCTGTTTCTTGTATGTGTGTGTGCATGTGTATATCTGTGTTTCTTATATGTATGTGTGTGACGTGTGCATCTGGCAGGTTTTTGTATGTGTGTACATACGTGTGTGCATCTGTGTTTTTGTGTATGTGTGTGTGCACGTGTGTACTGTGTTTCTTGCATGTGTGTGCGTACGTGTGACCAGGTTTTTGCATGTGCGTGTGCACGTACCTGTTTTTTGTGTACATGTGTGCACCAGAGCCATGTGTAGGTACGTGTGCATCTTGCTTTGTGTGCGTGTATGTGTGCATCCATGTTTGCATGTGTGTGTACTCTGTGTTTGTGTGTGTGTATGTGTGCATTCGTGTTTTGTGCATGTGTGTGTGGCATGTGTGGTGGCAGACTATGTTTTTGTATGTGTGTGTGTGTGCGCGCGTGCTTGCATGTGTGTGTGTGTGTGTATCTGTGTTTTGTGCATGTGTGTGTGTGTGCGTGCACCTGTGTTTTTTGTGCATGTGTGTGTGTACCTGTGTTTTTTGTGTTTGTGTGTGTGCACTGTTTTTGTGTGTGTGTGTGTGTGTACCTGGTGTTTTTGTGTGTGTGTGTGTGTACCTGTGTTTTTGTGTGTGTGTGTGTGTACCTGTGTTTGTGTGTGTGTGTGTGTAGGTATACCTGTGTTTTTGTGTGTGTGTGTGTAGGTGTATACCTGTGTTTTTGTGTGTGTGTGTGTAGGTATACCTGTGTTTTTGTGTGTGTGTGTGTAGGTGTATACCTGTGTTTTTGTGTGTGTGTGTAGGTGTATACCTGTGTTTGTGTGTGTGTGTGTAGGTGTATACCTGTGTTTTGTGTGTGTGTGTGTGTAGGTGCATACCTGTGTTTTTGTGTGTGCGTGTGTAGGTGTGTGTACCTGTGTTTTTGTGTGTGTGTGTGTATACCTGTGTTTTTGTGTGTGTAGGTGTATACCTGTGTTTTTGTGTGTGTAGGTGTATACCTGTGTTTTTGTGTGTAGGTGTATACCTGTGTTTTTGTGTGTAGGTGTATACCTGTGTTTTTGTGTGTGTAGGTGTATACCTGTGTTTTTGTGTGTGTAGGTGTATGTCTCTGTGTTTTTGTGTGTGTGTGTGTAGGTGTATACCTGTGTTTTTGTGTGTGTGTGTAGGTGTATACCTGTGTTTTGTGTGTGTGTGTGTGTGTGTACGTGTGTTTTTGTGTGTGTGCATATATATTTGCACATATGTGTGTGTGTGTATACATAACTTAGAAATTGTGAAATATGCATTGAGCTACCAGAATTTTAAGATATCTTCAGTCTCATGTTCAGAAATATAGATATGTTTATTTATATATTTATGAAATGAAATTTTTGAACATTATTTTTTATCGATACTCGTATTTAAGTAGATATTCTGTTTTTAATGAAACAGTATTATATATTAAAAACAGAATATCTACTTAAATATAAGTATCGATAAAAAATAATGTTCAAACATTTCATTTTAAATTATTGGTTGCTGATAACTAAGTTTCGTTAAAATTTGTTGATTTCCGTAACATGTTTATCTATATTTATATATCCATACATCTCTTTTACATATCTTTTTCAAATCTGCACAACTCTTCTACTATAGGTGGTAAATGCTCTCTCTATCATCTTTATTAAGCATAAATATAACTTTCCACTCAAAAGACCAAGTTTGTATGAAAAGGCATGAAACTTCAAAAAAGTGCTCAATGCATTCATGAGAAAATAGTGAAATGAAACTTACAAATTGTGGAATAAGCACTAAGCTACCCAGGTTTCAGCCATTGGATATTGTCAGGCACAAGCGCAGAAATTCTAATAAAAGCCACTCACAAAATACACCAACACCAAAAGAGTGGGAGGAAAGGAAGGAGAAGGAGTAAAAAACCCACATTGGAAGGGGAAACTGAACGTTTTCTCTACAAAAGAGGAGTGGGTGAGATTGACAAAAAATAGAAACACATGTGGGTTTGTATGTACTCGGGGTTTCCTATTTAAGATGCCTACATCTTGACATTACTTTGCTTTGTTAATTTAATAATTTACCTTTGTTTTTATATGTTTGTTGTGTCGTGGCTGGTACCATGTGACATCCAGTCATTCAGATGTATAACAGACAATGTGCATTTAGCATGGGGAGTTGTCCTTATCAAGGACTTCGTGAAGTAGCACCTACTACTGCGAGAGACTGTAAATATTGTATATAACTCTTGGTTGTACCATTCTAGTAATAAAGTAGTTTATTTACATTTCACTGTATCTCTTCATTCCACGATACAACAGTGTTATCATGTCCAAGTTTTCCTCTTGGCACAGTCTACAAAAAATATCTTGATTCTTTTCTGCTATAGAAAGAGGTGTGTGTATATATATATATATATATATATATATATATTAATATAACAGACAATGAATGTCTATTATGTTAAATCATGATTTATTCTAAGCATCATATTTTGGCTTTAATTTCAGTTGAAAATAAGCAAAAATTGTCCAACATTTATTACACTGCTCTAAAGCTTTCAGCTCACATGAGCTATCTTCAGAGTGGTTACAGCGATGTTAACATAAAGACATCCACCATCAAAGATGATATTATCTTATATTGATATAAAACGTTGCTATGTGACAATAACAGTCACAGAATAGCAGATATATATTATAATAGAAGATCAGTTAAGTGACATATGTGAAACATGCTTGGGCAATCATGTCTCGAAAGAGACTTGACTGACTGGGCAGAAGATTATCCTGCAGTAGGTTGCCATTGCTTTCTGCAGATATTAAAGCCAAAATATGATGTTTAGAAGGGCTCATGATTAAACATAATAGACATTCATTGTCTGTTATATTTAACAATAGATGTTTAGGTAATTATATGCTACCTCAATACACTAAATGTGTGTGTGTGTGCGTGTGCATATGTGTGATACTATATGCATATGTTTATATTGTTATGTACTCTGCCCAGCCCAACATCACAACTGTTGTTATGGCAGCAGTAGTAGCTGGAACTGCAACATAGGATAATGAAATTCACCATTTCACTACTCTAGGGTCTCTCTCTCTCTCTCTCTCAATTAGTCAAATAACTCCAAGCTAAATGGAATTGCTTACAACTGGTGACAGACAAGAGAAGGCAAACAAAAATATTTTTATAATAATTAATAGTTTTTATTCGTACAATACACAAGACAGTTCAACAGAAGATCATCTTAAATCATGGATGCTGAGGCAAATAAAAAAAAAATGTAAAATGAAAACAATATCAAAAATGTAAAATGAAAACAATATCAAAAAATTGTAGGTCTAATTATGTAAAATTAATACTATATCAAACATTTTGAAATCAGCCAGCTAGCATTTACAAACAAGAGATACATATACAATATAAATTACGACAAAACATGAATGAGTGACTTATCTTTTGATAGATTGAATATTACTTTTTTTTTTTTTAATCTTTTCTCTCCTCTTTTTTGCCTTCATTGCTTAAACATTTTTTTCTTGTTTAAGGGGTTAAGATGAGATTTATTTTCTCTTCCTTTTTTTCTTTTTAGGGGTTGAGATGCATTGAAGTTGATCAGTCATTTTTTTTCTTGTTCTTTTCCCTTTTCTAGGGGTCGATTTGTGTTAAAATTTTTTAGGGGTTGAGATATGTTGTATGTTTTTACTCTTTTCTAAGAGATTGAGTAGTGTTAAAGTTTTTTTCTTTTTTCCTTTTCTAGGGGTTCATTTGTGTTGAAATCATACTTTTTCCTTTTTATAGGGGTTGAGATGCGCTGAAGTTGATCTTTCCTTTTCCCTTTTATAGAGATTGATGCATTGAATATTATCTTTTCTTCCCTTTCTAGGGTTTGAGCTGTGTTGAAGTTTTTCTTTTTTTTTAACCAATCTTAGCTTCATAAATATATTCTGTTTCTATGAGTATTTGTAGCTGCAAACTTTCATGTACCAAACGGTCAGAACAAATCTGAACCGGAAATTTTTTTCCCCATAACAGACCATGGCAAAACATAACAAACTGATCCGACTGGGCGAAAGCCTGGCATAGAGTTGAAGCAGACTAGAGCAAACCATAACAAGCCGATTCGTCGAGGCTGAAGCCTGATGCTGAACTGCATTGAAAGTCGTTTCTATTTTTGTGCCACAGCTTGTCACATAAGATGTTACGTCCAAATATGGTGTTATCTCCAAGCAAGCAAAATCAGGTTACTAAACCTCATATTCAAATGTGCCAGGGTGTCTGGAGGACATCTAGTCAGATCAATGTTCTATCAAGTGATGCAAGAGGAAGAAAGCATGTTCTCTGATGTTTCTCATTCAATGTCACCCATGCATGCAGCTGAAATTAAACCATTAGCTTCAACTTTTCATTTCATTTTTTTATCTCATGTACTACTATTATATTTAAAGATAGTACTAAAATATTTTTTCTATTTTTAGTAACTCAGGTAGGTGTTTGTAAAAATATGTGTAAATGTGTGTGTGTGTGTTTATATGTGTGTATATACATGTGTAATATGTGTATATATGTACGTGTGTGTGTCTATATATATGTGTGTGTATATATGTAAATAAGTATGTATTTCTATATGTGTGCAGATATATGTATGTGTGCATATATATATATCTATACGTGTATGTATATATATATATATATATATATATATATGTTCGCAGAAAAATATGTGCGCATATAGAAGTGTGTGCGCATATATTTCTATATGTATATACGTGAGTGTATATAGATATAAGTATGTGTGTGTAGATATACATATATATACATATTTGTGGAAATATATACATGTATGGGCGTGTGTGTGTGTGTATATATATATATATGGGTGTGTGTGCATATATATATGGGTGTGTGTGTGTAGATATGTGTGTGTAGATTAGTGTATGTGTGAATATATATGCGTATACGTACGTGTGTGTATATATGTGTGTGTGTGTGAATATATATGCGTATACGTACGTGTGTGTATATATGTGTGTGTGTGTGAATATATATGCGTATACGTACGTGTGTGTATATATGTGTGTGAATATATATGCGTATACGTACGTGTGTGTATATATGTGTGTGTGTGTGAATATATATGCGTATACGTACGTGTGTGTATATATGTGTGTGTGTGAATATATATGCGTATACGTACGTGTGTGTATATATGTGTGTGTGTGAATATATATGCGTATACGTACGTGTGTATATATGTGTGTGTGAATATATATGCGTATACGTACGTGTGTGTATATATGTGTGCGTGTGTGAATATATATGCGTATACGTACGTGTGTGTATATATGTGTGTGTGTGTGAATATATATGCGTATACGTACGTGTGTGTGTGTGTGTGAATATATATGCGTATACGTACGTGTGTGTGTGTGTGTGAATATATATGCGTATACGTACGTGTGTGTATATGTGTGTATATATATATGCGCATACGTACGTATGTGCGCATGCGTACGTGTGTGTGTGCGCGTACGTGTGCACGCGTATGTGCGTACGTGTGTGTGTGTGAATATATGTGCGTGAATATATGTGCGTACGCGTGTGTGTGTGTGTGAATATATGTGCGTGTGTGGATATATATATATGTGTGTGTGCGTGTGTGTGTGGATATATATGCGTATACGTACGTGTGTGTGTATATGTATATATGTTTATATACGCATGTGTGTATACATATATATATATACACGCATGTGTCATATATACATATATATGCATATATATGTGCACGTGTCATGTATCTATATATATATATATGTGTGTGTGCATATAAGAGACAATGAATGTCTATTATGTTTAATCATGAGCCGTTCTAAACGTCATATTTTTGCTTTAATTTCAGTTGAAAATAAAGACAAAAATTCTCCAAAACATTTGGATGATTATTTATTGGTTTTCTTCTTAGGTTTCGGCTCACATGAGCCATCTTCAGAGAGTTTGTTTAAACTGAAATATTATAAAATCCACCATCACCGACGATTTTATTTTGTGTTGACATAAAACTCCGCTTGGCAACGGCAATAGTTACCAAAAATAATAAACGCAGTTCTTAAGTTTGCGATGCGGTTTTATGACGTCACACCGCGGGATAGCGCGAAATGACAACAAAACCATCTAGTCAAATGCAATGTAATATGTTATTTCCTGTTTTAAAGTTGATTTTATTGAGTGTTGGTTGTTTTGATTTGATGTACATGGCCTCCAATATCTGCAGGTTCCTCTTACTGTGTGTATGAGTTAGGATCACCGTATTGTTGACCAAAATCTGTCTGATATTACCTACATGTTTATGTTTTTCAGAGAAATGTTGTTTAATAGTACTCTGACCAGAAAGATGATATGTAAGTCTACGGGAGAGAGTGGTTGTAGTAAAACCAATATATGTACTAGGTTTTTGATTAGTATCAGAGATGCAATCTCTGAATGGGCATGTAAATTGGTACACTACATTGGTTTTTTGTAGAGAATTTAGTTTAGTGCTTGTTGGGTTATTAGAGACTATGAGGTCAATTTTAAACTTTTTATAATATATAATGAGTTTTATTTGATTATTACTTTCCACTGGTTTAACATTTCTACGTATTATGTTTTTGAGAGTTTTTTCATCTTGTTTATAATTATTATGTATTTGGTTGCAATAGTATAAGTTAATAGTGTTATGTTTATTTTGATGTAAACCATTATTATTAATATTATCATTATTGTTAGAGCTATTGTTAAGTTTGTTGAGATACATTTTAATTTGTTGATCAATAATGGAGTTAGGAAATCCATTATTGACTAGTGTTTGCTTAATGTTGTGTAATTCTTTATAAAATATAGATTTGGAAGAAGATATCATTTGTGTGCGTTGAAGTAAGTTTTTTATAAAAGCTAACTTATATCGTTGGGGGCATTCACTATTATAATTAAGACATGAATTTATGCTAGTTGGTTTCCTATATAGAGAAGTAGTAAATTTATGTGTGCTAGAATCAATGAATACATCACGGAATATA